>JAANDG010000919.1:0-37149 GCA_036852015.1 Pelodera strongyloides | reverse complement strand
ATAGACATAAATATGGGGGGGGGGTGACACTAATTACCATTTAATTATGCAGCCAATGTAAAAATTAGAAATCTACTTTACACACGTTAGTTGCCATTATTATAGTTTCCTCACATTTGGCACAGCCGGCTACCGGCAACAGAGTTGGCGTATCAACTATACATTTAGAGTTGTATATCCGTGGTTTGCGAACATTTCCACGTATTAATTTCTGTGCCCTGAGCACGTAGTGAAAGAGTTTTCATATAGTAATTGAACTTATCCATGATACGTTTCAACAAAACCACGTATCATACCACTTTAACTGTTCTATATTGTTATTTCTCGACTTTATCCCCTGTCCCAAGTGCAAAGTCCATTCCTCTAGATAAAACATACATCGACTCCAAAATCTGCTAATCTCAACTTTTTCAGTGTAATGATTCGGGGCGACAAAATTAATTACCTGTTTAATGGCTAAATAAACAGAATATAAACGACTGGGGCATATCTGCTTATCAATTGATAGTGTGCTGGGACAGTGTTAGACAAGTAGTCAAAAACGGTAATAAAAATGTCGTTAAGAAAAAGGCAAACAGCCTCTGAAGGAGTGGCAGTACTCATTGAAATAAAGCATGAACCGAAAATAATTTGCAAGGGAACAAGGGGAGCTAATTCGTAAGTCTAATAAAGCCACAAAACTATTTTTACCTACCCCATTTACACATCCATTACCATCTTCCTCAGCTCTCACAACTCTACAAACAATAAAAAATCTTTATCATCTATTAGAAAACAACGATAACAACAACAATTAACAGCTATCCATATTAATAACGTACAAAAACCACCGTTTATGTGAATAAACGAACGGAATATAACAAAGTCTAATCATCACAGTATAAAACAAAGAAAAGCACTAATTAACGTACTAACAATCGGATGCATATAATTAATCAAAAGAAAGTTGATCAACAAAAGGACACTTCCACGGAATAACCGGTTGTCAAAAGGGTTTCACCAAAGAAATCATTAGGCGACCACTTTGAGACCATTCGATAACAATTTACCGGTCGTTCAGAGAAAGATCGGTCACCAAGAAGTCGCCAAATGGTTCCACATGTGTTTGGTTCCTCGAAAGTCTTACTTATTCCAAATGTCGCAGTGATTCCACATCGGGATCAATTCCCAGTTCCTCTTCGTATCGAATCAACATTCCAATAACAGAATGAAGTGTGTGAGTTTCCTAAACATATGCGTTCATCGTTTGCATGAAATATTTACAATTTTCAAGCAAAATCATCCTTGTGATCGAAAAAAAAGCAATGTTTCAACTCAATTCTCAAACTCTCCTCTGGACTCCCATTCGGACAATGTTGTCTAAAACAATTTGTATTCTAACTTTAAATCTTGCTAACCTGTGCCAAAAGTGTCATCGACTTCATCTTTGGTAGTGGGGCGTTGGGGTCCGGCTTCTCCTCGGTCGACTTGTCGAGTTCACGTAAAATCGGATAGATTCCCTTATTTCGGAGTGTGACACGACCAGTTTTTGTTGCACACAACTGGAAGAAAGAGATGAAATGGAGGAAATTGATAACTTACTGCAACCACCTCAGTACACTCGTCCAGTTCGTGCTATTTCCACTATGAATGAAATCATTATCTACAGTAAGGTTAGTGATCAGCAACGGCCACATACATTTAAAAAAGGAACAAAAAACATCATAAACACACAAAGAAAGAAGACATCCCAATCTACTTTAAACATTTAAAACCCCCAGATTATTAACAACTTCTTACTTGATAAAGCCCCTCGATCAACTTCTGTCGGACTTCCAGGTTTGTTTCCCGTTCTCCTTCATAGTACTGCAGTCGGATAGGCAACTTCTGAAAAATAAACTTCATGACTGATAGATCGAAACAGCGTAGCGCTGATGAGTGACCCTTTTCAAAGAAACTTCCGACGTTAGGAAAGCTACTAATGAATTAAAAACATATAAAAGCAAACTCACCGCCGTATCCTCCTCATCCAAATCATCACCCACATCAGCCAGTGGAGAGACAAGGGCAACCAGAAAGTCGTCACGGGGATCGTCGAGCAGCTTCACATGCAGCGCTGCAATGAATACATACGAAATATACATACAACATCTGGATACAATAGTGGGTTCAACAAAAAACCAAAGCTATCAACTACAAACTACAACCCAACAGACAAACATAAAAAAATCTAACGGGCATGCTAGACAGTTGTTGAACGAGTTTAACAACTCAACAACCATAGGAAAATAAAAAAGCAAGAAATAAAGAGAGCTTACAATCTTCAAAACAAATGTTCCTCAGCACATCGGCACCCACTTCTCGCACTCCCGGGTCGTCCTTTTGTGACAGAAGAGGATAGATATTTTGGAGTAAATCGAGCTGAAAAGAGAATGTGTTGAAGCATCTGTGCATCCAAGGTAATACGGTGACGTATAAATGGAGGAAGTCTCTTTAGCCGTAACAGCCGCTAGCCTCTAGCCGTAACGACTAGACCGTGACATAATCCCTCGGGTGACTAGGAATGTTCGCAGATACTGTTTTGTCCATAGAACTTCACTTATGATTGAGAGTAACCCCCCTCGCCTATTCCTGTTTTTATTTGGTGCTTTTATTTTAATCAGATTTACATTTTCACGTTTCATAGTTGTTCATTGTGGTATTGCCTCGACAAAACTTGTGCGACATTTTATGTTCGTAATAAATGTAATGTTATGTTAACAGGTAACAGTGTGTACAGTTTGTAAGCGGAAGCAGTGCATCAACAATACGTTTCAAACAAACACACAAATTTACAATTGACTCCGTTGACTGCAATTGATGGTTAGTATATGAGTTTCTTAGAAAAACGTAATATAACCAGCATGACAAATGAATAAAAAGAAAAGTTAATAAATGGCTCACCAACCTCCACCAACTTTCTGCGAACTCGCGGCAAAGTAGTCAAGTTGATCATAATGAATCCGACATATTTATGCGTTTTCGAATCCTTCTTCTTGTCTTTTGTTAGCATAAGTAGGATGTCTGGAAGTAAGTGTAAATAAGCAAAATAAAACATAAAAACATGTTTACTTACGAGATACGAAGACAGTGTATTCCTCTACATCTGTCTACATCTACATACTTTCATAGATTTGACAACTCGATTACATATAATCGAAATATAAAAAGAAGTTTTCAACATAATACCGTAAGCCACTCATTACAGTAGTGCTAGATTACGAGATTAGTTGAGCATTCTCACACGCTTTCGGCGAACGATTGGCGAACAATCTCACACTTCACTGGCATGATAGTTCAATGCCAATTAACAATAAACTACAAACTCACCCAAAATCTTCTGAATGATCTCGGGTTCGAATTTCTCCAAAATATTCTGTGTCCTGTCGGGAAAATGTCGAGAAACATTAGCCAACAACCTCGCCCCATACGATGCCCATTGCTCGTTATGTTTACACGCTTCCCATGCCTAAATGCATTGTCATAATTAAACTAAGAAGTAAATTTAAGATGAGACCAATCGACGCAATCGCACCAAAGGACCCAGTCAGAATAAAGGGCCAAAAGGGCCAAGGTATTGGCTCCAATGCAGACGCCTCTGCTGATGGTACGTCAAACCTTACAGTTGTAAACGGTATAATGCATGGGCAATCGAAAAAAAAGTTAGCCCTATCGATAACAAAGAAGTGAACTATTTGTGACATGCGCGTGAAATACACAGTTGAGCAGAGTCCCACAAAAAATCACCAAAAACGACGGTAAACTAGTATGTTTCAGTGCCTCCATTTGCATATGAAAAAGGTACAACTGTTCGACAAAACAGTACTGAAAACAAACCTTCAACAAAACCTCCTCCTTATGTAGAATATGGTCTGCAACTCCCGCAGATCCCGATGCAAAGTTGGTGAGACAAGCGAGACACGGCCCACGATCCGACACTGTTGCCACACACAGAGAAGTCAGTGCCTGAAATACAGGAACAGTTCAAAACTTCGGCCTATCCCTGCAACAAATGTTTCATGTGTTGCGTTTTATATATTCCTATTTTAGCATGATGAATCCTTTTGAAAAACCTCAATATCTAATTCTCTATCAGGACTACTGACCAACATTTACATTATTCTTTATTTTGGGACCGGACCCTGGATTCTACATGCTTACGTCTATGTGTGATGATTGTATGCCTGAATAAAGTGGTATTCATATATTTTAACAACACATCGCAGGTACTCGAAGCTGTGAAACCCCAAAATCAACCATAAAATTTCTCACATTCCCAAGTTTGAAGTCGTCCTGCATGTAATATTTACTAGCGGATCCATCGAGGGCCGCACTTACACCCAGTACATGATCAAGGGCAGCACGACGTATGTCCAATCTGCAAAACAAAACACAATAACATGGTAACCCCTGCTTCTCAGTTTACGATTTCCAGCAGATATTTTGGTTACTGTATACGTTTCAATCAGCAGCTTTCCTGACATACATTGTGCATGTATTCTATGAATTTTTTTATAAAGGCAACACCCGCCCGCATTGGGTTACCCCCAGAATTTTGTACAAAGAGTTCAAGAAAAAAGGTACTCGAACTTTAAAAGTTACTGTACCTCGTATTCGGCTGCAGGAATCCAACGAGTTCAGTGAGTGGATCTTCTTCGGGCATGGTCCTGCATTCATAACAAATAAATTAAAGTATAAGCTATGAGCGTTAACGTATTAAAGTGGAAAATAATACAAAAAGGCTAAATGTGTAACAAACCACGGAACCATTAAAAGCTGCGATAGATGATGGTAGTAATATTACCAGCACAATATCAATTCACACATAACCACAACCAAATTGTACAATAGTTTATAAGAAACATCCACAATTAACTATTTCGACCAATGAAAACAACAGAAAAATAATAATAATCATATAATGAGTTAACACTACATAATCAGTGGATCATAAAGAAAAAATGGAAACGGTAGATCACCAACTTACAAAAGACGCCACCACGAAAAATACGAGTCATGCTACGGCAGACATTAAAATAGATTTCAAAAACGCATAGCTAACTCCCGATAATTACAAAATACTACACGCGAAAACCAAGGTAGCTAGGTAGCTTCGAACCTGGCTAGGTGCACAAAACAGATATTATCTAGTGTTTACAATGAATAATTAAGGAATGTAAAACATTAACGATTAACTTAAACTTAAAACATAAGTCCAAGCTTGGCCTTCTGTTTCTGCTTCTTCTTGACGACCTGAAAAGATATTGGCAAATTAGCAATCCAAACTTCCAATCATTACATTACGAAACTCCGTCGCTCCATCGCAAAATTGAACGCTAACCGCTAACGCTTTCAGCAATAATATAAAATGTGTGAGACGCTTACTGATACGCAGACGAAAAGTGTGAGAAAGAGTAAGCTCACAACTCACTCTAACTGTACAGTATGCATATGAGTACTTTCTGAAGCGTAACTATTTACAAAACGGCTCAAAATTCAAAGTAAACGCAGGCAGGATACCAACCTCAAGTTGTCTGTCCTTCCATTGACTTTTCCTCAACTTAATTGGTCTGTTTCCCACATATTTTCCATCCATTTCACGAATAGCACGGACGTAGTCCTAAATTCAGACAAATATATAGTGCAGGAAAAAAACTCTATCTTGGGCAGTCGGCAGTACTTACAAAATAGAGAAAGAGTAACCAACCAATGGTGCCAAATAAAAAAAATGAACGAATATTGAATTATTCCCATGTCTCAATAGGGTAAATGTGTTGTTTTAAGGCGCAAAAGCGAAAGAGAAAGAAAAACAGAGAAAAAACTCGAGATTTCGTCTCTAGGTTCAAAAGTAACACTGTGTTCATGCTATGTAAATACTAGCACAATTATTATCATGTTTTGCTATTCATATTTCGATATGTCTACCTTTTCGCCTTGCTCGGATGCGCACAAACTCGCGAGAACTCACTAAAGGAGTGCGTGTGCTTTCTCACCGCACCGTCTAGAAATTAGAGAGATTAGAATTCGGCTCGACGTAAATATTAACGGCCGGACATGCGTTTGCATTTTTGGTGACGAATTCTTCGAGAATACATACAAATTTGCAGTTTGTATTCTCAATTCAATTCTCATAATTTCAACAGCAAATAAAATAAATGAACACATGTCCAACCGTTAATTCCAATTCCTACTATTTCCAAAATAAGGATGAAATGAAAAGGGAAAAATTACCAACCTCTTGACTTTTGAAAGAAACGAATCCATAACCTTTACTCTTATTCGATCGACTGTCGCGGATCACCTAAACAAAAGCACATAAGAAGAGGTTTCCGAATTTAAGAAGTGAATCAAGTTTTGAGTACTTTACTAACCCACCTTGAATAAAGCCGCACGCTTTTGCAGGTACAGTAGAGAAAAATAGAAAAATGCATGCCCAATATGAGTTTCGTCACGAGTCACGAAAGAAACTCTTTGAATTATAATCCATAACCTACATCTTGGAATATACAAAAAAAATACACGTTAGGTGAAACCGATAATCAGCAATTATCAACGACAAAAATCTACTTCAGAAGACCAATGTGCAATGTTTCAATGAACAATTAAAAACCACAATTGACGAGACCGAACAGTGGACACGTGTACAGGGTGATCATTGGCGGAAACAATCGAATGGAACAAAAACAATTACCTTTGCCTTATCAAAGCTCGGATATTTCCTGAAGGCTTTCGCAAGGAGCTCGTCTGACACCTCATTTCCCAGATCACCGCAGAAGATACGGAAGTCATTGGGATCCCATTCGGACAGTGACTGGTCGTCCCAAATCTAGAAAATATAAAATGTCAGTTATTTTCATCTAAGAAAAAGTTAACCAAGGTTATGCGCACTCCCCTCTAATCAATAAACAATGCAAAACACGGGACGTCATAAGTACCGACAACAATCCAACAATCATTATAGAAAAAAGCAATAGTTTGTCACAGACAGTATAGTTAGCATTATGCACTAAACCTACACAGTTCTACCAATTAATAAATCACAGCGCAACGCATAAAATCGAAAATAAAGTCATTAGTTAGTCCTAACCTGTCCTCCAGCCGTTCGGATATACTTCTTCTTCTTTGTTTGTTTGTTCCTTTCTGACTGCTCTTTCTGTGGGTTCTTCTTTCGTTCCATTGCTTCGACATCAGAGGCGAGAGCCTAGATAACATACAATCATTCACTTGAACAACATATCCAAAGAAAATACCACAAATCACAAATATGGTAGTAGTTAGTATACATATGATGACTAAAGATACCGTACCGGGCTAGTGAAAACTACTACCCCCCCCCCCTAATACAATTCCAATACACGATTATCGAAAGCCGGAACGAACGAACAGCCAAAATTGCTCGACAAATGATATGAATAATAAAAAGTATAAAAGGAATTCAAAAATAACATACCGTAACCTTGATCTCCTCACTCGTCCCGGGTTCTGCCTTATAAGTGGTGGGCGCGCCTTCTATTGTCACATTGGGTGCGGGCGGAGGGGGAGCACGGTTGATTTGGTGCGGACGGAACATCATCTGAATAAGAAAAGGTGAATGGGGTACGTTCGCGGTTCGTGCAACGTGCAATGAACAAGTACCAGAGAAGGTAAGCTGATGCCTACGACAAACCAACAAATCCGGTCCAATCGACGGAGGTTGTTTTTGATAGGCTCGCCTAATCTTCGTACCATAGTAGTTCTCTCACCCACATTAGTACAGATTCGAAAACATTCCTTGGCGACACCGGATTCATATATAATAGGAGTAGAGTATTTTAATTCAAGTAATCAAACACAAATGATAATAGATGTTACCTGATG
This sequence comes from Pelodera strongyloides, assembly GCA_036852015.1. NCBI lineage: Eukaryota > Metazoa > Nematoda > Chromadorea > Rhabditida > Rhabditidae > Pelodera > Pelodera strongyloides. The sequence goes on along the minus strand of JAANDG010000919.1, from coordinate 29,274 downwards.
TGGAACAAACATTCCCGGCATTGGCGGTCTCATTCCAGACAAATTGACCACTTGGGGGAAGGGCATTGATACCTAAACAAGAAAAAACAATAAATAAAACTATCAGAGACCTTCAATATGATCACACTCGTTCCCAAATAAAACGGCTAAGGGCACTGCATACGTAGCTTTCGCATCAATTCAGCATAAAATGAGTACTTAAATTTGTGTACCATCAGTCTTTTTTCTAGGAATTAAAGCTTTAGGTAGGGTTTCAAAAATTTGACGCTCTAAGAACTTTGGCTCTTTCTAGTGTCAAAACTAAATTTTGAATAATTAAAAAAGACCAACCCGTGGTGGTGCCAAAGGCAAAGAGGCCACATTCGGTACCACAAGTGGCCTGGCTACCTGTGGTGGCACCAAAGAGGAGGCCTTAGTTACGGAAGCCTGAAAACAAACACATGAAGAGAGTTAGGAAACGGAACCAAACAATCCCAACTACATAATATCTTCAACAGCAAAAGTGTATATGTATATATATACTTAAGAAGAGAACAACGCTTCGGTTTCAGAACAATGCTACATAAAAGCGCATTGAAACACGCGCCTTACGACACTTCGGGTCACGGAATACCGAAGCTTACAAAAACAAACAACAACAATCGGTGAAATACACATTTTACAGAAATACGCGAATAACACTAGGGCTATGAGCAATGATCTGTCTACGCACATTCGTACCTTAGAGCTTACAACATCAAAACACCAAAAATAGGGAAAATTGTAAGAATACGCCAAAGTTACGCACGCTTCGGCAGGGACTGGAACATACACCACGTACTTTTGGAACTTTTGGCTTTGGGGCCGGCTTTGCTACATTTGGAATCGGAGCAGCAGATGAGCCATTAGTTTGAGTCGAGGAAGCACTGGGAGCAGGTTCCGAAACCAACGAACTGATCTCGCTTTCGAACCTGGAAGGTTTATTGATGAACATCAGTGGCTACACATGCAACATCTTAATAGTATTCTAGTAAGCTGACCACGATCGAACGAGCCAAGCAAGTGAACAATTCAAAATGATGCAGATATGACACGGTGCGTGCGCGAATATGAACTCGTTTCATATCTTTACTTTAACTTCCGTTTCAAAATCAGCTCATACGCGGAAGTCAACCACTAAACCACTATGCTTTTTCACACCCACGAATAGACCCACCATAACAGCTGAACCATCACCGGTCCATGTCGTAATAAACTAATAAATAAAGATAAAATGCAAAACTCACAAGGCCAATTCGTCATCCAGGCTCGTCATTTTCTGTTGCGACACAACCTCTGACTTACTACCTAAATATATGGCAAATTAAAAAAAGTCGAAAACTAGAACATTTACAATGCACAACGCAAAAAAAGTTCAATAAAATAAATAGCAAAAAGTAAGTGTAAACTTGAGCAGGCAGCTACTCTTCAAGGAATCAAGACAAAAAAAAACAAAATTCACATCGAGTACAAAATACATTTACTTCACATGGAGATACAAAACATGCTCATTCATATTGATAAATAGGTAAAAATCAAATGATAAAAGAAACAAATAAATAGTGACTATTAAGAAATTGAGTACTTTTTGACCATTGATTGAATAAGGGAATTTAACAGGATCGGAGATAGTGAACGAGTTATGTGATGGTGCATGTCTCACCTCAAAAATCTACAAAACTGCGTGCAATCGTCATAAATATGAATAAATTAAGCGCTACTCATTTACACAATCACCAGTATCGGAGAACGCCAGCTAAAGTCGATTCCTTGGAGAAGGCTCCAAGTTATGAGCCGACTAATACAAAAGCCCAAATAGACAGAGCTGACCCAAATGCATGAGACTAACACATATGGGACAGTAAGAAAAAAAACTTATAAACAAGGGTAACTCCAAAAATTCGAAGTTTATTTCCACAACTTCTTGATCGACATGTTCTTCTCCGAATCTTTTTGCATAACCTGAAAGAATTAAGTGAATACCACTTTATTCAGACGTACAATCATCACACATAGACTTAAGCATGTAGCAGATATGAAATTTATTTAGACTAAGCTCAAATTGTGTTCTATATTGCGCATGGGTATACAGGCGTCTAGAACGCTTCACAATCCACGTGCAATTCAAGGGAAGATAAAATTAATATGTTCTCACTAAAATTCTTCACAAACCTTTCCGACTGCCATCTCGAAATCCTCTTGTGTCACGTGGATACGTCGCTCTCGGAGTGCGAACATACCAGCCTCGGTACAGACAGCCTGAATTGAAAATTGAATAACGCAATGTTTCAGAAACGGGTGAAAAGAACCTACCATTCAAAGCTCAGTACTCGTGATCAACCTGCAATCTGCAAATTATCAACACTACAACTGCAACCTTAGACCTGCTAACTTTTTTTAGAGAATAGAGTGCACAAAATTTCTTTCTGACTAAGTTGTTCAGCACGAAATTTTCTATAAAAACCTGGTTTGTATTTCGAAAGGCCGCGTGGAGGTTCTCTTGCTAGGTAGAAGGTAGAAAAAACGCATGCTATTAAAACAAAATGCGGAAAACAGTTCAGAAATTAGAAAATCGCATCTCGGCAGATCTTACCTTAACTTCGGCTCCACTTGCTCCGGGAATCTGTTCGGCAATCTTGCGCATGTTAATTCCACGCATCAGGTTCATCTTACGAGAATGAATCTGAAGCAAAGTAATATTATTATCTCTCGTAGCGCACAAAGAAATTAAGGTTAGTTCCCTGCATAAGACTGGAGGCGTGGCTTAGTTTAGCTTAGCGCCCAAAACATTTTACAGGAGATGTAATATCTATCGATATATTATACTCAAAAGAAAATTTACAAAAGGTTAGGTACACAAAATCCAAATATTCAAAAAAAAAACTAAATAATAAATATGAACAGTCTTCACTCTTCATCCAACTGATCTGGTAAATAAAATACATGAACTGTCAACTCTCATAAATCAAACCTTTAGAATGTCTGCCCTGGCCTTCTCATCGGGAGCCGGGAACTCAATTTTTCTGTCAATACGACCGGGTCTCAGGAGGGCAGGGTCCAAGATATCGATACGGTTTGTGGCCATAATCACCTGAACATAGTTTTATGCAAAAATGCCGAAAATGATTTTGAAATACAAATATATCTGAAATACAACTATATCACTCGGTTCATAATGTTTTGCTAACTACTGTGCGTAATCATATCAAACATGTTAGTATGCCTCCACAACTGAATGATTTGCCTACAGTGCTTGTTCGGAAACATCGCTCCCGAGCTCCTATTCTCATTGACACTGAATATAGAACAACGCTAAAAATATAAAACACTAAACAAAAAAACAAGCCCTAAATGTCTCACCTTAATATTCTTGGTGGCCTCAAAACCATCAAGTTGGTTGAGAAGTTCAAGCATAGTACGCTGTACTTCAGAGTCTCCTCCTGAGGTGCCTTCGACTCTGCAAATAAAGAAATTTACTTTTTGGTCAAGTGAACATAGTGTATTTTTCTTCTAAACACCATGGCATAAAACACCCCGCCAAATGCGGACGATCACCTCCCTATCTCTAATGCATTGTATGCAAATTAGTCTAAATCACCTCCCTATCTCGAATGCATTGTATGCAAATTAGTCTAAATCACCTCCCGATCTCTAAAGCATTATATGCAAATTAGTCTAAATCACCTCCCCAAAATTTTGAGATGCGGACTTAATTTATTCCCTGCTAAACACCTACAAACAGTGGTGTGCTTGGTGGAAACGAAGCACACGGTACATGCTTTCATACATAGCACAGCAAATTGTGGCATCGTATGAAGACAGAAATACTACTTACCTGCTGCTACCAATCGAATCGATTTCATCCATGAAAATAATCGATGGCGAGTGTTCACGAGCCATTACGAACAGCTCACGCACCTAAATTTACACAAAATTAAGAGCTTTGTCCATACAACACTAATGTGCATGAGCATTTGTTTGAAAAAAAAACGCTAACATTAGTAAGAATGCAACGAAAAGTAATACAAGCCAAGGGCCAAGGCACACGGGCACACCTGTAAACCCCCATTTTGAAGGCGGTAGTCATAGTTGCTTCGTTGCTTGCCCCCTCCCTCATCTTCCTTAGTCCTTACGTAGTTCTGCCATTACAGATCAGACGTTGACAAGAATTAAACAAATACCAACCATCCTAGCTCCTTCACCGATGAACTTCTGCACCAGTTCTGAACCGGACACTCTGATGAATGTGCACTCTGTGTGATGGGCCACAGCACGGGCCAAAAGGGTCTTTCCTGTACCCGGGGGGCCATACAGTAGAACACCCTAAATGATTACAATAAAGTTTGTATAAACGAAACGAAATACTTATTCAAACAATATCTTCATCAGTTACACGCAGTATTACAAAACACCACAAAACAGTGCAGAATCGCCGCCGACAAAAGAATAAAGGCAGTTAATGAAACACTCTGCTTCGGCAGAAACCGAATATTTTTTAAAGTACACTTTTTTTTGTTACGAAACATTCAACGCTGCAGAGCAGATGAAAGATACAATCGGACATAGCAATGACTGAAGCATTGTCAGAATAAATTCACTTCATTTCTCTCTGAAACCGCTTACAAAAATGCTAATGTTCAAAAGTAATCGTGAACAACAACAACAACAACAACTGTCACCGACATACAGAATAAGAATAAAGCATTTTCGAATATAAATACTATTTCCAATATTTAAGTAAGTTACAAACAAGCCAAGCTCACCTTCGGTTGGGCAATCCCTAGAGCCTCGAAAAGTTCAGGATGCTTCACTGGGAGTTCAATAACCTGAAGAAAAAAAACTTTGTGTTTTATTTTTAAAGCCAATTTTCATTGATCACTCACCAATTTCCACTTTCCACTCATCAATTACAAAAAAAAGGACTCCGTTCATAAAGATAAACACGTTGATTAAGCATACGTACAATAAATATAGCTCATAAACGTATCCTTACTTCCTTAATTTCCTTAATTTGCTTGTCGAGACCTCCGATCATTTCGTACGTGGAATCGGGCACCTTTTCGACCATCATCAGGGAAACAAGCGGATCGACCTGAAAGGGGAAAGGTAAACTTATTAAACTCGTTTCGTATTAGCCGGTAGCCTGGGCTTCGCTGCAACCGAAATAGAATCGACAAAAAAAAAATAAGGTGAACCGGAACGTCATCATCTCAAAAAATAGGCAGAATATACGTGTGCAAATAAGGCTTTGGCTTAATTTTCAGTCGCAGTCCCCGTAATAACAAACATAAAGAACCCAATGCGTGACATTATGCGACCATACTCTCACTAACTAACATTACGAACAGGTTATAATTTCCATGCGTAATTTCGGAGATGGTCGCTTAGTTGAGAGTCGAACCGTAAATTACCACTGATACGTTTCACCCAAATCTATATATTTGCATTTGCCTCCGGAGATGGTCAAAGCCAATCCGGAGATGGTTGATGTGTAATTTTACGCATAGATTTATAGCCTGATTACGAAAAAAAACACAAAATAGCATTGCTATTGCTATCATAGCAAACAAAGGACCAACCTTATTGGGAAGGATCTTATGAAGCGCATAACTGTCAGCACGAAGAGCCACACGACATCCCGTATTCAACTGATTGATCTCAATTCCCTTGTCCACGTCCACAACGTATTTTCCCTCTGGATGAACCTAAATAAAAATAATAAGAATCGATTTATGGCTAAAACGCATCAGTGTAAGCGGTTGTTACTGTTTTTAGTAATTTCATATACAAGCACAACGACCAGATTGTTTGGAAACCGAAATAAAACTCAATTTCCTTGTTCTAAATCCGAAACGTATGTATCATGATATAAATAATCAATGTTTGTCCTAACTATTTGATTAGCAGAAGGTCGAGTCAGGAGTCAAACCTGCCTATCGGTAGAGAAAACCGGAGAGACAAGATGAAGAACAGCACTCGCAAACTATACCTTAACCAGAACTTTTTTCTTGTCCATCGCCTTGCTAACTTCACCGACGTACGATCCTTGCTCATGTAACTGCTGCAGTTCTTCCTTCAGCATTCGAACCTAAATAATCGCCTTATAGGAAGTAATCACGAGTTTGCGTGTGCAAATAAAGCCTGTAGACGGCGGACGTCTCTTTCAGAATCCCTTTCGGAGTCCCTTTCGAAAGCCCAAAAAGAAATTGCGAGAGGAGAGGAATGGCACTATTACAAGAAAAAACCAGAGAAAATTGAATAATTTTGAAATGTGCAATGGTTGGCATAATTGAATACCTTAGAATTAAGTTCGTTCCGCTGAGCCTGTAGACGGCGGACATCTTGACTCTTTTCGAGAACACGTTGCTAAAATACAGAACAATATTTATTGTGCACAAACAACACAGACATCAAATGAGCTAACCAAGATCTCTGATCAGTTTTATATGACTATCATTACATGCACACATATAATCATGATGCATACACTTAAGCATGCGTAGAGAGAATCATAAAATACCTGAGCATCATCAATCTTGGTCTTAAAATATCTCTTAAGTGTATGTTCCTCATCGTGAACGGTTGCTGGGCCAGTGGCCACTGTGGTGCCGGCCATAGGCGGAAGAGGAGCCATGATCCTGGACAGAAAACGTTTAGCTGATTCGCTATTGCTAGCACGATACAAAGATAATGGCCGATGTTTAAATGGAAGACTGCAATACAAAGAACAAAAACGAAGTCATGAGGAATATTGCTACATTTGGAGCATTTTCATCCGATCGGGAACATTTCTATTCTCTACATGATTGATAGCACAACATCACGTTATACTACACGACTGGCAGCAGCAATAGGAAAGCGAATATTCAAACAAATAAAGTGAGAAATTTGTCAATCGAATGCGAATTTCATTTTTTTTTTTCGCGAAACAGAAGAGGGCGGGGTCGAAAATCTTGATGACAATATCAACGCGCAGAGATGCTTCGTGATTTGTGTGGATGCGTAGTTTAAAAATAAATCAGCATCATGGGGTTTGCAAGTATGCCCGATTTTCCTTGCAAGTATCGAAAAATTTACCGTATCTTGGCACTACACGAGCATATCTACAGGCAGTTTTTACGACCGATCGCCACGGGACCAATTGTTCAACAAAAAATGTCTTTGATGGCGGATTTTCTATAGTGCGGATGTGTCAAAGTTACGGTAAAGTTGTGTAAAAAGCACACGATTTGGCGAATTGATACTTCTAAGGCCTCGGTGGGAGAGGGTGCGGGCCCAACAGGGTCTATATCAAGGGTGTAGTTAGGGGTCGCGCCGACCGTGACGGTTTTGAAAAATGTGTGGTCACGTCCACTTTCACGACGAGGCTGCGGGCGAGGCTTCAATCCAACGACCGTGTAACGCGGGGTGTGACGAGGCTGAAAAGACACGTTGCGCCTTAGACCCTGGCGCGTCGCCTGTCGGCAAAATTTAAATTTCGCCAAGTTTTTTTTTGATTACCCAAACCCTTATTCTATTATTTTGTTGATATGTGTGCGTTCGTTTGTTGTTGTCATATGATAGTCTATGTATGCTACTTTCGCCTGTTTGACATTTAGGTGCATGTACCAGCGGAAGAATGCTTTATCTATTAGACAACACTTTGGACAAAACCGAAACAAACGGAAAGGTAACTAGTTTAGGTATTTGAAAAGAGATACTTACGGGAGTGGCTCTGTAGTTTCCTCTCATTCTTAACTTTTAGCCACTCCATCCGAGAACGAGCGAGGAACCTCGAAAACGAACTGAATATGAGGCGAAGATGCGGAGTACACGTATGAGAAGGGAATGCTGATGCTGTCTGTGAATTCAATGTGGTCAGAGGTCAGACCAATCTCGGAAGGTATGTATATTTTAATAGTGCTTGATTATTGAAAATGTAATGGAAATACTTGTATTATTATACTATTCTGCAAGTATCATTGTAGGGGCGGAAGAAAACACGAGCTACGTTCGGGACGTTCCTTGTACCTGGAATTTATCACCCGGAATTTATGCTTCATCCATGATGTAGAAGGTTCGTACAAGCTTTACAATTGCGCTTCATTTTAGTCTACATTCTACGCTGGTCCACTATCATACGCGGTGTATGCGTTTCGTAAGCCCTAGTTAAATTTTTAGGAAATTGACATAATACTTCTGTTTGCTGTATACAAACTATATTGTGCGATTCGAAACTACAACTGCTAATGTATTTATTTTGGCACCGGATTTCCTCACATTTACTTCTGCTTTAGGGTCGGTATCCTACCGTTGGGAAGGATTACAATTTTGGATTCGCGGCCGGCCCATCCGTCGACGAATATGCTATTTTTGTTGTTGCTGTGATTATTTTTTGTCTATATGTAATAAAGAATATTAAATTTTCCCGGTTTCTGTGAATATGGCACGAAATGGTGTGCCCCATGCCATGTGGGGGTACAGAGAACTGTAATTGGAGAAATACCACTGATTTGAATGAAGGTTGAGAAAGCTGCAGAAGTGAAAGACAGCTGGAGCGGTTAGATATGGAGAGGCGTAGACGGTTTGAGATGCCATATCACGGGTGCGGGCGAGGCCCAATATCGGGGTGCACCACGGTAAAATCACCATATCAAGGGCACGGGCGAGGCCCAATATCGGGGTGCGCCACGGTAAAATCCGTCACCCTTGCTGCACTGGTCAAAAATAGGGGTGTATCACCGACACTGTCTCGCTTGATAAGAGTTGGGCCCGCAACCTTGCCCATCTTGCCCTGAGCAAGGAAAACTCGCGGTTTTTGGCATACTTGCAAACCCCATCAAATTTACGTCGATCTTGCATGTAAAAATCAAAATGTTAGATGTAAGAGAGTGTCTTTTTTATATAAAATTACGGTAGCGTGTGAGTGTTATATAAACTAATTTCCAATACAGAATTTAAATAAGTAGTTCATTACAATCATACATTGGCAGCAATTACTGGCTGTAACAGGGCAAAAATTATCAAAAAAAATTTGTAAAAATATATATTACCAGGCGGCTACCGCCGCCTGAGGCGTCTTTCCGACATTCGCTGAAAAATCTATATTATAAAAATCTATATTATAATCGTTCGTCTCCCCCTACCTCAACGTTTGTGTATTCTGTTACAAGATGATTATCCCCTGTGTATGTGTTTATTCTTCTTGGAATAGTCCAGCTGTCCACCATGCTCTATGGCATCTCATTAGTGAGCTATGCTGGCTATGCAAAGTCACCCAAATGCACATGTGCCGCGTGCGGGCGGTGCCAGAATTCATAATTACGTTGTTACGGATTGCGATTGGAAACCAACTTTACACCATTTGCAATTACGCACATTTTTCATGCATAATGGCCACTTTTGAGTTTTGATTAGTATATATTTATTTCCAAAGAGAGGTTTTAGTGTTTAGTTTAGTGTCGTGCACCTACAGTAAGTATGGGGTATTTTAGTTTACGTGGTTCCAGTCAGTTATGAGAAATAGTCTGTGCAGTCTAATATGCTCAAAAATAGTAGCTTACTCACAATCACAGCTCACATCTACAGCTCGATTTTTATACTCTATAATTCTTAAATGCTCGATTTAATCTCACGCGGTGGTATTATCTTTATGTGCAACTGTCTCGAGGCATTGTTAGAACAGAAAACGTCGTAAAAATGTTGGGTCAAATTTTATTTGCGCGGCGTATCTTTTGATTGCTGTGGTTTACGAACTCGGCCTATTACTTTCATTGAACAATATAATGTAAGCTAGTCATCCATTAGTTTATAGCTGCACGTGCTCTCTTTTTTTTGGTACTTTTTTCTAACAGAATTGTATCTAACAGTTCGATAACTTCTTTTCTTTATCCTACAATGATGTTTTTCGTGGGCCTGGGGCCTAACTATAAACTATGCTAGTACACTGAGACCTCTAAAAACTAGATCTCTTCCATAACTTTCCCATCATTATCTATTAATTGCCAGTAATTATCTCATGTATTCGTTTGCGGTGTCAAATGGCAGAACACCAAAAGGTCTAAATTATTCCCGTTTTCTTTGCATTAGTGACCGACTCTAATAAGCGCCCACCAGATTACCATCTGTCGGTCCCTAGCACACAAAAATGCATGACCCAATAGAGACACATGTAATGTAGAATATAATATTTGCTTTTTTTATTTTCTTCCTAACCTCGCTCCGGTTGGCCTCCATCCCTATAACAATCGTACACATACCTTTTCATTTCTTATGCGAACCTATCCTATAAATATGACGAATTCCACCAACCCTGCTTTCCCGTCTTCCACGAGATTTCAGCTGTAACTGTAATTACTGTTGAAATAATGTTTCCTAGCTATATAGTCATAGTTTCACGAATCATGCACACACATACCGGAAATGTGCAAAGTTATACATATATGTATATATCGTACGACATAAAATAGCGTACTGTTCACGTCCACGTAAGTCCGATATAGTACAAACTACAAACTATGCATCCCAAGGATTTGGCCTATCTCCCATTTCGAGCAGGTGGAAATAACTCATACACCACGATCTATTCAGTTGTCATGCTCGTGTGAGCCCATTACAACCAATTTTACCAATTTTGTATCATTCTCTCTCTCTCTATCTTTCTCTCTCTCTCTCTCTCTCTATTTTCTATTTTTCTCTATTTCTTTCTCTATTTCTTTCTCTCTGTCACAGTCTGGCTTTCCGCCGTTTTGACATATCTGGAGCAAATTAGTATCCCGCAACCGCCAACTGGTACCCGTACCGCAGTCAGTACCTACCATTTTTCCTGCACAAAGCTGGTACCAGCTGCCAACTGGTTTTCACCCATTCACAATTCAACACGAAATGGTAGACCATTGTATTTTCTGACCTAGTTATCCCCCTGTAGAATGGGAAAATAATTTTGCCAAACGTTGTGACGTTGCAATTTTGTCAAAAATCTCTCACCTGTATCTAATTTTTCTACGTTGTACTGCGGCAAAATCAGCATTCAATATGAAAGCCAGCTAAATATGTGATTCTACCTTCTCACCCTTTCAATCCTTTATGGAGTTCTCAAGTATCCCAAAAATTCGGCGTGATTCTGTTAATACTACCGTATTTCTGCACGAAACTTGCCTATAAAATATGAAAAATTAAAAAATATTCTCGTGTAGTTTCAAAATACTGTACATTTCCACTATACTTGAAAACCCCATTAGAGTATTCTTTTAGTTAAAGTATTTTCTTTTTAGAACTTTACTTGATAGACTTCTTCTCTTCCAAACTAAAACTTCACCTTGTCACTGTGAAGTGTGCTTGGAAAAAAACAGCAAAATTAGCTGAAATTCCGTCGAAACGTTCACTTGCCAGAGTTGTCACACTCAAACGAGATTAAACTTAAAAATAAAATCTAGAAAAAAAATGTTTTTTTTTTTTTAAACTAACACTAATTAACCCAAGCGCATCACTCTTCTAACTGAAAGAAAACCTGCAAGCCGAGATGAAAAGCTATCTTTGAGATGTAGATGAGCAAGCGACGTTTATCTATCACTGCGTAAATAAATAATAATTATAGTAAATTATAAGGATATTTCTCTTGATGATAATTGACAATTGTTGCGAAACTCTTTTCTTAATCACTTCTTTATCTGTTCGATCATCAGTTGTTTGTTGCGGGTGGAGCTGCAGGCGACTGAGGTCAACACAACTGTTAAAGATTAATTGGCCAATTTACGAGAACTTTTTTCAAGTTGTTAACTTTAACCTATGAACAACAAGCAAATAACTACAGTGAAATACATAAATCTCTTTCCACTCAACATCATACTATATTGACTATATATAGTTTCAGCTGTTCGCGAATATTTAACTTCAGTATGTCTATACTCAATACTCAATCTCAGAAATCTTCCCATGGCCAGTAGTATCATGCTAGCCCTTACAAGTGACATTAGTGAGATGTGGTGTCATTGCACGATCGTCCCCTGGGAATTCTGAATTGGAATGCATAAATTGAGGGAATAATGCAGATTCTAGCCATATCTGAATGCCGATAATATATGATCGGATTTTCGATTAGAATTACGAGTTAGAAGTGCGCCCGCTTTCTAGAAGAATTAGGTAAATATATGCAAAAGTATGACTACTCATACTAAAAGCAAGAGTAGAAAGTCGGCTCTGTAGAATAAGTATGACTACTCATACTAAAAGCAAGAGTAGAAAGTCGGCTCTGTAGAATAAGTTTCTACCATTCGGTGTTAGTGGCTAAAAATATAGCTTGAGGCTATACTGGAGGCCTAACGAAGCACTGATTGGGATATACTACAGTACAATCACGCGATATACCCTAGGGAGAAAACATTAAGAATGCCCTATAATCTAAAACCTAACGTCCTTCATAACATTTTAGTTGAATGAACACTGACACGTATGCACTTTTTGGAACTGGTTTTCGATGAACTCGCACAATATAATAACCGAGAAGATTAATCATTTCATGATCGTTTTGATCTACACTTCATCCACTCCTTTCAATACTTTTCTCTCTATTTCCACTTTGAAGAATCTAGTCAACTTCCGGCCTCTCTCTCTCTTACTCTCTCTCAATCTCCAGTCCTAAACTCTCTCGTTTTGCATATTCTCTCTCACGCGGACTAGCCTAATTTCCCTGCCAATTCTCTCTACATTCTCCCTTTCTCCGTCTGCGTCTCCCTTCTCGACCCACTCTCTCGTAATGCGGTAGTCGTCTGTAGTTGTCGTAGCTCTCGTCGGAGTCCATTGATTTGTTTGGGAGAGTGGAGGGCGCCCGAGAGCACTCCCTCCCAGCCGGCTGCCTTCCCAATCCACCCACCCGAAGGCTTTTCCCCCGCCCGGACTCAGCTGATCCACCCCAGCAACACGTCTTGTAGTTTGTAGTCTTGATGCTAATTCTGTAGAATATCGATGTTTTTCTGATACCTGATACTGTCTAAGACTCTCCAAGAATGTCAATTTCTACATTTGTACTTTTTTCCTCGACGTTTACGTCTAGAACAGTTCTTTCTACTCAAGGAGGAGCTATGATATTATATTTTTCCTTTGAAAGAAGCAGGATCATCGAAATCACATTAACAATCCTTTGTCCCATCAGATTATGATCCGTACTTTTTTCCGTATGCCGCCCACTTTATTTATTAATATTATTGTAATCAAGAGGACTTTCATCGGTTTTATTGACCTTCTTACAATAATAAGGCAGCTGTAATAAAATTCAGACTTATTGAAGACCGTTACATAACAATTAACGTTGAACATAATGGAGCAGCGCTACAATCACTAGCTCAGTACCATGGAGAAACTCAATCCAAAAAACTTGCGCTCAAACCGACAATCTTTGCTCAATTAGGTATTAAGATTCTCTCAGCTGATCGCCGGGCTTTTCACTAGATTGTGGGAGAGAGAGAGAGAGAGAGAGAGAAAGAGAGAGAGATGGAGAGATAGAAAGAGAGAGACCCTCCTGCGTATATTCTACGTCAAGACTCTATTGTTTCGTACATCTACAAAAGGAGGGCAAACAAAAATGCCATCGCGTCTGTGTACGTGTGCGGTGCTTTTGTACATATATTCTAGAAGAAACTAGACGTGTTCATGTTTCATATTACAATGAAGAATCGACGTATGCACAGTAATCTTAAGAACAAGATTTGGAATCAGACTTTCTGAACATGCGCTGCCTTCTTGCGTATACATGCATCATCATTAGCCTTGAAGGATCGCAGTCACTACAAAATCGTCGTTTTTCTTCGAGTTTACTTGTATTTAGTAAAGAATTGAGACAAATACTTTACCAAAACCGAATAATTTGAATTCCAACTCAGGGAGTGAACAAGTAGAAAAGTAGTTCTAATTAACTACCGCAGGATCACGAAGCGTGTTCATACATCTGCTTACCGATCGGTAGTATGCAAATTATTTCGGCAAATATCTGCATATTATATCTTTACATATACTGCAAGGATCTGCAGGCATATCACTACACGTTTCATAATCCCGCGGTAGTTAAGTAGAACTACTTTTCTACTTGTTCACTCCCTGAGTTGGAATTCAAATTATTCGGTTTTGGTAAAGTATTTTTGTTTATTCTTTACCAAATTCAAGTAAACTCGAAGCAAAATGATGATTTTGGAGTGACTGCGATCCTTTGAGGGAGACAAAGTGAGAGAGGGAGAGAGAGAGAGAAAGAAAGAGAGAAATAGAAAGGGAGAGAGAAATAATGGAAGAGAGAAAGAGAGAGAGAGAACTCACGTTTCTTAATTCGTCTCCCACTCTATTACTGTCAATAGCGAATTCTCAAACGTCACGCAGGAAATAGTTGTTCTTATTATATGCACTGGGTCTGCACTCATCTATTGTAGATGGGCTTCTTCTTTGTACTAGGTTCTAGATGTAGATACAATATCTAATTGCCTAATTGCACACCTTCAGATACAATTACATTCTGATTTTTTTGCGAATTTTATCCGGAGCTGTTTCTTAGGCTTCAGGCGAAGACCAAGAACAATTCATAAGTGCAAATTCCAGTTGCTTAGGCTTTTGTTATACAGCGCAGAATTTTCAAGTGAATGATTTCGTTGACCTGTTCGAAAAGGAAAAAAATCCAGTTTCAAAAAAAATGCCAAACTCAAAAAAACACAATGTGGCCGTTGCGTTCAAAAATGAATTACCACTTTTTGCAAATGAGAAAACATACTATTATGACTTAAGTGTAAGTGTATATGTGTATGTGGTTCTTATTTCGTTGTCTACTTCTATACGCTTGAATAATTAATTTATCGATTGCTAATTTTGTATATTACGCATGGGCTATAGTTCTTTCTGGTTAAAGAAAAATACCGTCCGGTTTTTGAAACGCATCGTGAACGATCGAATCCTTACGTATTTATACTAATAAGTTGCTCGATTTTGGCTCGATTTTTTATTCTAATTTACTTTCATTTGCATAAACTGCATAAGAATGCTGGTGTACTCGATGTATAAAAAACCGGCCGGTATTTCGCTTTAATGATCTACACATTTTATAAGTTTAATAAAAATGCGAAGATGAACTCCTCAAATTAGCATTTGTAATTGAGCTGCCTGCTCGGCCCATTAGTTCGTATCCGGTTAGAAAGTCCACTGAAATTACACTGAAATTTGATCTCATTTCCGATTTTTCTTTATTTTCCACATTTTTCTTTAGTTTATTTTTGAAAGGTCACTTGAAAATTTACATGTTTATATTTTGCAATAAGTAAATAAATAATCCTTCACCAATTCAATAAGAATTAGGTTTTCTATCAGTCTTTCACTTTTCAACGTTTACCTGTCTTTTGCATGTACAATTTGCAAAAAAAATTTTTTCCCATAATCCTGTACCTTTTATGCGCCTATTTTTCTCTTTCTTATTCTTTCGTGTGCCTACTGAAGCATACCTTTATTTTGCACATCTGCCACTATTATTATTCTTATGTATAGACCACTACTGAGTGTACACATTGAGTACCTACATAACCTTTATATCCAAACAACCTCTTCTTCTATTTTGTTTATTTTGTTTTGGTTTACAACATTATCATCTATAAGACTACGTATTTAACCTATTTATTTTCACAAGGGCCTGCTGAAGTTCCATTCTTCAATAGAATATTTTCCCAGAAACACAATTAGTCATATTCATAGGAGATTATAACAACTAAAATGCCTTTTCATTTTAATTATTACTTTTATTCATTTTGCGTTGCGTAGCGTAGCATTCATGTTCACTTTACTTAAATTATGTATATTCTTGACTGGTACTGTGCGATATAATGTCAGTAACATGTACGATGTACCGTATTCATTCAAAATACAAACCCAAGGAAATTAGGATATAAGAGTGTCTCGTTCCATTGTGCTGCTTATTGTATAGGTATAGTGGAACTCGTTTCTTCCAAGGTTGTTCGGATAGTTTTATGAGGGTCTTCTAATTGTAAGTAATATGACTACTAATTACCACGAGCTCCATGAAAAGGTTTATTGATTACATAAATCGCACATAATCAAAAGGTACATTTTCACGGGAGCCTCACCTCTCATAGGTTTGCAAAGCAAAACGACACTCTGGTTTGAACGTATGTTTTTCTGCGCAACCAATGTTCAGGGCCGCAAATTAACGTTTTCAGCATTTCACATCACAGTATTAGTATAAAGCAGTTTCCATAGTAACTTGATTAAATATCTGGCTGATTCAATAAACACGACGGGTTGTTTTGACCATTTTGGCTTTTTTTTTGTTGAAGTAGCTCCTAAAAGATGAAAGTAGGACTTATTATGACAATAATGTATACGATTGTACAGTTACTGCGCCAGGTACAGCATGCGTTTGCTGGTCATTATCATAATCATAAGAATTTAGATTTACGAATGAATAGTTATAGCACTTTCTTTTTGTCATAGCTATTTATTTTTCGAAAAAAGCGTTTTAAACCCTCATTGGGTTGGATTATTCTGAACACGACGACCTATATTATTCTCGTACTTCGATAGTTTATTTGCTCAGTTAATCTCAAGCGCGCTGATTTTGATACACACACTCAAAGTGTATATTTTGAAAGGAGAGAGATGAGAGAGAAAGAACAGAAATAAAGATAGAGATAGACCGAGGAAGAGAAGTAGAGAGTGAGGAAGAGATAGAGAGAGTCTGAATAAGAGAGATAGGGAGAGAGGTAAAGAGAGAAAATTCAGTTCAATGTTTACATTTGCCCACCCCAAAGAGTTTACATACATTGATCGGCCCAGTCGGACTACCACCACTATGTGGGTGTTTGTTTTTAGTCATCGCAAGATCAGTTTCGAGATTTATAGTTAGAATTAAACGTATTATTTATTATACTATATTTCATATCTACAGTCTTTATAAGGTTTGCTTCACCTGCGCGCGTGTGCGTGTCCTATGACACCTGTGCGGAAACTAGCCAAAACGTACCATAACCACACAGAACGCATTATACTTCTAATGAAAGTAATGCTAACAATAAGGATGAGCATGATTATATGTAACTCCATCGATATAAATTTCCCTTATTCTTTCTCCCGTTATGGTTATGGATATTTATCTATTCCTCTACGCCAGTTATCATCACCAAAACCAGTGCTGTGTCTATGAACACCGTGCTTATCTCTATATAAATTTGCATATAAGGCACACTGCCCACCCAGCCGCACCCTTACAAACATGCCTGCGCGCACCCTTGGCTTTATAATATAAGCAGACAAATAATGCACTGCACCGGGGGCACCAGGTCAAGTGCACGGGGAATAGAACCCCTGACATATTGGATGAAAGCCCGTACTAGACGCCTACTGGACGGATACTATCTCGGTGAAAGCCTACTTGACGCGTACTAGACGTGTACTATCTTCCGTGACACGATTTGTCAGTTACACCAAAGTTTAAACTACTTAAAGCGAAATACCGGCCGGTTTTTGAAACGCATCGAGTACACCAACATTCTTATGCGTCATATGCAAATGAGCATAATTTAGCATAAAAAATAGACCCACTTCGCATAAATAAATAAGAATGCAGTTGTCCACGATGCGTTTCAAAAACAGGCCGGTATTTCGCTTTAATTATATGTATTAGCCTCTTACTGTCAAATATATACCGTATATGTGGTTACTTGGTATTACGGACTGTAAGTGAAAAATTTTATTGTGTGGTATTATAACTACGTGACTACGTTATTATATAATTTTAAGATACTTGATTTAAATTCTCGAAAGCATGATCCATTATTCAAAGAAATACAAAACTATTTTTGCAAATAACAGAAAATTGCTCCTTTCATTTTTTTCGTGCGTTACATTATGAATCAAAACACACCACATTTTATTGGAATTTTTATATATATTTTTTTCGCTCGCGTTTCAAGACTGCGCGTACTTTCATGTGCGATAAATTATTGTGTTAAAATTAAGTAACATAATTTGTATGTTTGATTAAATTCTGGAGTTTATTATCGAATTTGCTGCAATTCTCTTTTGGTTGTCATGGTTGTTATGTTATCCATTATCCGCATTCGAATAATAATAAAGAAAAGATTAATTGAGTGAGAGAGAGAGAGAGAGAGAGAGAGAGAGAGAGAGAGAGAGAGAGAGAGAGAGAGAGAGAGAGAGAGAGAGAGAGAGAGAGATTGCTACAACTCTCTCTCCTCCATTTGTTCTGAACTATATTAGTAATCTTTGTCATTCACGTCTTCTGTTTTCACTGAATTCAGCACCGCAGAATATTTTATCCCACTCTTTTCGTTTAATTCTCGAAGCTTTTTTTTTACCGAATTTTAATTATCAATTGCACATACATATAAATTTACTTTCTTAACATATACGATTACATTCCGCTTTCTCATTTCTTCTCGTTTCGAACAAAATATCATCAATAAAACTATAATTAGTAAAATTGCAAATAAACTCTAGCAATGGTCACTCCTCTCGCCAGGTTACAATATCTGTGAATGCTTGATTCGCGAATTTCAAATCGATAAATCAGTAGATATCAGAAATCAATCAATAAATCAATAAATTGCAGTATTCGGATGAGTGCCCGATCGGGCGGTGCAGAGCTCTCATCAAACGCCTCTGGATCACATGATAATGTGAGTTATCGATTATGAATTTATTTATGTAATATTTTTTCGAATTGTTCATTAAATCTTACTAGTAAAGCAAAGCGCATTCCGTAGCCTGACAGACCACTTTTTTTTTACTGCAGTCAGATACTTTTAAACGTGTAAAAATTACTGTATCCATTTGGTAGATAATATATACTGTAAATGTTGCGGTTAATACTGATATCCAAGTCAACGAAGTTATTGCATACATTATTTAGGTAACGTTACGGTTAATACTAGTATCTGGGAAAACGGCCGAATATAGTTTTCCACCAAATACTTCTGCGTCCGATGTGACTACTTACGTATTTGAACGGTGGCCGAATGGTTAGTTTCTTGAACCAAGATTTGGTTAAGTTATTGATTGATAGAAAAGAAAGTGTTATTTCCAATTTCGTAAACAAAAGTTGAAGGCGAACCAAGTTTTGTGAATTTCCGTAGCCGTTGTATAAATAATGTGTCAATCGTCTGCTTTGATCGCATTTCAAGATTCAAGAAACGATAAGATACATCTCTATGGTGGGCGCGTGTGTAATTAGGCTATTGTGTGTATTCTTATCTAACACGGCGACATAGTAGGAATGGCTCCCTCGTGGCATAATTATGGCACGAGTACTACCCAATCCTAAAATCTTTTGTTTCCCATGAAAACAAAATTTTTCCGCGAGAACCTGGCGATCCCCGGGCTAATTCTCCGCGCACCTTTGCTCCTGATACATCGATTTTTCGCCTCCCCATTTTTCATCACCCTGATCGCCGCGCCAGGTTTTCGCCGCGCCCCATCCGCGTTCATGAGTTTTATGGACTCT
This sequence comes from Pelodera strongyloides, assembly GCA_036852015.1. NCBI lineage: Eukaryota > Metazoa > Nematoda > Chromadorea > Rhabditida > Rhabditidae > Pelodera > Pelodera strongyloides. The sequence goes on along the minus strand of JAANDG010000919.1, from coordinate 9,779 downwards.
TTTACAGATTGGCGTGACGAGAAAGTCGACTCTGCGTCTCTGCTCAAATTGATCTACCACGGTCGGTTCTTACACGGAAGTGTGACCCTGGCCGCTCTGGCTCTGCCCCCCGGAAAGACTACGGTAATGCATCTGGTGACGAGGGAAAATCTACCCGAGCCAAATTCAAGTGGTAAGAATTTTAAGAACTTTTTTTTATTCCAACGAGTACATTTACAGTTAGCGCACGTGTGCAGCGCCAACAGTACACTTTCCCAGTACCGTAAAGTGCGCCGCATGCGCGTCAACTTGGAGCACACAGCACACCCGGTGCTTTTCGGAGGGCTCTCTCCGGTGTCGCCGGTACTCGTTTTTTTTACTACGCGAAGTTTCATTAGTTAGCTTCGGTTCCTTAATTTTATGTGCTTTTTTATATATTTTCGGCAAGAATACTATGATGCGCTTTGCACAAGATACAGTTTAATTTTTCAATTTTCAATTTGTATTTGTTTTCAGATTCCTTATCAAAACGGAAACGAGGAGGCTGTTGCCGGTGTGTTTTATCATGATAACGACCAGTTTCTCGCCTTTCTAAAATGCACTCTTCTGTATACTGTAGATAACCTCTACTGTTAGTCGCACGTATTAGTGTTTACCATGTGCGTGTATGTCAGTATGTGATCCCTGAAATATTTTCTATTCCCATTTAATAGCACCAGGGAAGGTTCTACCGACGCTTAGGGTTATAATAGAACAATTTAGCTAGTTTTCAAGATAGCTAGCGATAATGCAGAGACAACAGAGTAATAGACGGGAAAATTAAAATATCAGTAGAACCTGCTCCGGGTGCCTAATTCCAGTAAAATAATATAATGGACCTTTTTTAAATTATCGATTATCATTATAAGCGACGGAGTCCTTTTTGCTATATTGCGCTGTACACAGGGACTCTAACTCTCGGACCCATATGTGTTCTTTTCTCAGCCAGATCTATAGTAGTTAGACGCGCATGCAACAACCTCATAATAAGCAATTAGCAATAAAATTCATTTAAATGCAATTACCTAAAAAAAACAAGAAGAAAATCCATAAAAATTCATCACAACGCGATTTCGTTACGGGCACATTTATGTATTCTTTCTTTGAAAAATTCCCGATTAGCAAATTTATTTTCTTTATTTTTGTTTTAGTTTGTATTGATTGATCCAACAATATAACATTTCGTGTATGTCCACTCGTTTTATGTTACAATTCTGGTCAATTTCTCTATTTTCTATATTTTCATTATTTGCGATTTTAATTTTAGACGAGTTCAGAATTCTTTTTTTACATCATGTTGTCTATTGCACGATTCTTTTTTTGTGGAAAATACCAAAGATATTGATTAGCTGATGCTGAAAGTGATTTGTGTGGATATTTAATACTAATAAGATTCGCGATTTAAAGCGGTATGATATGTGGTTTTGAAACGAATATCCGGAGGATGCGGATGCGGTCGCCCAGAAAACAAACCACTTAACATACCGCTTTAATTTTTAAGCCCTCCTCATTCCGAAACGAGCTGATTTTTGTATATATGTAGTTTGTAGTCGATATTATAGTTTATAGTTTGACAATTATTTCTTGACGTTTAGACTCGTTTTGATATTAAAGGGAAATTCGTGCCGTTTTGTGTACTTTTGTAAATATCACACGTCGAAAGCGGTGCGGCAGAAGGTTCGTCTGGAGTAGCTATATTTGCGAACTACGTTTGGTAAGCAAATTTCCATCACAATATGAAAACTAATTTGCGTGTGTTTTTCGAAACTACTTGCAATTTTGTGACAGACCGCAGACTATTAGAATTCTCCCATAATTTTGTAGTAATAACTAACAGCATACTTCAACCAGTCAAGAAGTCTAAATTTCTATACTTATCACTAGTCAAACAGTATTTTCACTTCTGTTATTTGTTGTTTGTGAAACAGTAAAAATAATCGCGTGCCCAAAGTCGAATGTTTTTATTTGGTAATATGGCTTTTAAATTCAAATCAGATGTTGCGATAAAAAGTCCCCGCGATTGTCATTGCTTTTTTGTTTATAGTTTTTGAATTTATGAATTTCCTTTGTCTACTTTTTATTTGAAATCAGACGGCTACGCCGCCTGATGCGTCTTTCAGTCTGTAACGTAGTGGAAAGTGTTTCGAATAAGGACACACATCGTTCTTTTACATGAGTATATTCTAATTTGAGCTGCGGCACTCTTTTATACCTGACGCGGAACAATTTATTCGAATTATACTTCCGTAACGTGAGTGCTAGCGCACAATACAGTTACTCTTTTATATAATAAGATATCAGAGATGCAATACTTTCTGAGATTTGGGAGTTTTCGATGCACATTTGTGATTTTACTTGAATTTATATAAAAATCTTTGAATATGTTGACTTTATTTTGTAACATACGTAAGTCTATGTTCTTCATTTGCAGTTTAGCGGATATCATAATCCCATGTTTCCTCCCAAACTAGCGGGAAACGCGGGATTCCGTCCTTATTGCGGGCGCTAATCAGGGGCCTTGCCGCTAACACAAAGCCTTGCCTAATGTTTAACTGCGGGACATGATTGGCTAATCTGTCAGGGAACATGCGACTTTTTTTATTGCGTGGGATTGGGTGCTAGCCTGCCCGGAAACGCGGGATTTATTTTTGTTTCGCGGGAAACGTGCAGTAGAAGAACGTAGTACTATGTTCTTCGTTTGCAGTTTAGCGGAAACCATAATCCCATGTTTCCTCCCAAACTAGCGGGAAACGCGGGATTTCGTCCTTACTGCGAGCGCTAATCAGGGGCCTTGCCGCTAACACAAGGCCTTGACTAATGTTTAATTGCGGGATATGATTGGCTAATCTGTCAGGAAACATGCGACTTTTCTTATTGCGTGGGATTGAGCGTTATTCTGGCAGGAAACGCGGGATTTATTTTTGTTTCGCGGGAAACGTGCAGTAGAAGAACAGAGGAAGGACAAAGACATTGTGTGTAATAATTTATTACAACAAAAAAATAAAACAAACAAACGGAAAGCCATAGAATATTCTGTGGAAAAAAGAGGGTAACTATTATGAAGTAGATTCATTTGGATAACTTCAAAAAAGGGCACAGTTCCACGCCCGAGGCCGTTTTCACCAACATTTACGTCTGCCAAAAAGGGTTCTTCAGTCAAAAGCGCACGGTACTTCCGGCCCATTGGTCTGGGAAAGGCTACACCACCGAAAACCGCGGTGCGGCTGGTGCGCCAGGAGCGCGCCACAGGTGCGCGAGAACCCGTACAATGGAAACTGCCAGATACTCAGTGAAGGGGCATTTACTAATACGCAGCGAAACCACACTTGTGCTTTTCAACATTGTGCTCCGGCAAACTGAGTGTTGTATTATCCAAAAGTTGTAGTACTTGTATGTTGCACCATTTCAATTTCAATTATTGTCTTATTTAATAAGTTTTTGCTCTATTTATGTTCCAACTAACAGCCATAGTAAAATTATGTTTATCGGTAGTTTAGTTTGCATAAAATATTCATATATCTTCAATTTCTCAAATAATTATTGTTTGCCGCATAATCTAAAGGCTGCTATTATACCGTAATCGCTTTAGAATAGTGCACAATATGCGCACTTTCGCACTACTTATCGTTCTAATTCTTTTTCAATTCACTGAAAATTATTTTTTTAGGGCGCATTCGAGTTGGGCAAAATGCGCAACTTCCGCGAAATAATCAGTTCGAGTTGATAGGGTGAGAGATTGTTGACAAATAAGAGGGCCCAGGAAAAAAATATTTCCAAGACTCTGCGTCTCTCATATGAGCGGGATATTTCGCAGCGCGCTAACACTGGCTAACAGTCAACTCGAACTGATTATTTCGCGAAATTTGTGCATTTTGCCCAACTCGAATGCGCCCTTACTCTTTGGTCTTCGTTTTCTCTATACTATGTTCCATTGTACGACATCTCGTAGCCCTTTTTGTCTGTATAAACCTTTCTTCGGTGGAGTTGAAAATAATTTTACCTTAACTTAAATGTATCAGAATGAAACGTCTCTATATTTACAGCGTTAATGGCGGACCCAAAGGCCATCGTGGAATCAACTGCATGATCAGCTCAGGATGAGGCCAACTGGGTATGTCGTCTATATTGTTACGTTGTATTGGCAAGTATTTTGATAAGTGTTTTTTAAGAGTATTCAAGATTCACCATTTAGTAAGTTGTTGAATCTTTGTATTGCAAGGATACAAAACTTTGATGTGGAAATATGTTTATTTGTATTTGTGGCACATAATGTTGAATCTTAAATTAAACTTTTATTCTGTTTAGACAACAACCGACTGTACGGAGACAATGTTCTCGAAGATGCGGTACAAAATTAATAAAAATAAGGTAAGAACTAACTTAACTTTGTTCGTGTTTATTCTCTGTCACGGGTTTGGGTTTTCATATTTTTGTAGTCTGTCTACTTATATGTGCATTGTTTACCTTAGGGAGAGGCCCATGAGAAAAAAGTTGTCCTTAATTACTGTTCACTTGTTGTTTGTGTGAATACTGTTCACTTGTCCATACTGTTCACTTGTTGTTTGTGTGAATATACTGTTCACTTGTTTAATCAATCTTTATTCTTTATGCACGCAGTATCTGTTCCCATTGTTTGTGCGAACGAATGCTGGGATGGAAAACGAGAGGAACGGTCGGGAACAAAAGTGAGACCACATGGTTAGTTTTAGTTCCCATTGTTATCATTTTCACAGTGTTTGTTCGTTTTGATATATTGTTTCCAAGATTTGCCGCGTTTTGTTTAGGTCCAGTTTAGGTCTAGAGTGTGCGACGCGGTCTATGTAAAATACGTTGTGAATAATTTTTTGGCTCCCTCTTTGGCTAGTGGTACACGTACTGCATAAGCTTCGCACAGTTCGGCCGTTCGGCGCCCCTATGAGTTTCCTTTGTGATTTTGTCTGACCTCAACTCAACTGTGAATGATAGTTTGCAATCTAACTTAAGCGGTGAAGTGCCCCTTCTTTTGAGAGGTCACAAAGTGGGTTACTTTTTTCTTCCAAATTATTTTATTCGTACTCAGTGTTCGTTTAGGTATGTATGGCCGTTGAATGGCCTCATGGCTTGGCGATGACAATATAAGCCGGATGTTTGTTTTCGTTTGCAATGGGCTGGACAGCGATAAGGCGACTGGTAATTGTAACGCACTTTTTTAAAATTGAAGAATACTACTACCCCAATGGAGAATGCCACACCCTTTGTGTCATATTATCGTGGAGTATTTTACAGCGAACAGTAGAAGGTAGTGCTTAGTGCTCTTTCAAAAAAGGGCGGTGTTCTTTCATTAAGGGGTAGGGTTCTTCACTAGTACAACCCATTCTGTGATTGTCATTTAAACCCTCGAATAATAATACCACCTAACTGAAACAAAATACAAAGTACTACTCAACTGAAAGGACCAAAATGTGGTAGTATTTTGTAATAAGGGGTGTATTTTGTATAACTCTCACGTTTTTCATGCGCCCCCTCCCAAAATTATGGACAAGCCATTAATGTAGAACAGAAACGTGACTTTTGCTGGTCTGTTTAAATATTTTATTTGCTTTGTTTGAAAGCCCATCGACTGACCTGGAACAGGTCCACCAAAGTCTGTCTCGTTTTCGTTTGTCTTCCGAGTCTAATTGTAGGGCTACCGGCCATCTTCATATTTCGTGCCAGCCAAATATTTACCCCATAGTTAGCTGGTTTATTACAGCGTAAAGAACTCCATTATGCTGTTGTTGTGAGCTAGATTCGTCTGTCGCTTTGCTTGTCAGTTTGCTAATTAATAATTTAATAACATTGTTAATGGTGGATCATTCTTACAAGTAATACCTTGTTGTTTCCATTTCCTCCAAGTAAGTATACGTTTACTTAGTCGTTTCGTTTGCTCTTGTTTCTGTTTCTGCTACAAAGGTTTCGTGCAGTTCTTTAGTTTTATACCCACAGCAAAATGAAAACCATATGCTTAACAATTTTAAGAACTGCACCGAAACCAGAATAGAAGAGAATTGAACACCGAACACAGACTTGCAACGACTAAGCAAAGGTTTCTTGGAGAAAATGCAAACAGTAATATGCTAAATGTAAGTAGTGATAAAACAAAATAAAGTTACCAAAGCCATGACTGGACAAACCTGTTTACTCCATTCGCTGAAAACACTATTTTTAATCGGTTTCAGACTCAGAATCATTTGACAAAATAGTGGTTAGTGGTTATGTTTCTAACTAAGTACTTTTCGCTTTACGTATTTATAGGTCGATACTGGTGAACAAAAAAAACATTTGCAATTTGCCCATCCAATTTCGCAATCAGCTTATATAATAAGATACTTCTTTTGCCTTCCTAGTCTCGGTCATGAAGGAATTACCGTTCAGTTCAGTGTTAATAAATAGTTTGGTGCGATTTTTTTTAGTTTTTGTTTCTTTCCCGAACTGTTATCGGCGGTGACCATATTTTGAAGTGTTCGTTTGTGTTTACTCTTTTCAGGAGGCCGATTGTGGAAGTTCTACAGGTAGGAGGATTTTCATATTTTTGCATTTGCCATATTTTGTTCTGGTTTGCTCGCTGTTGTCTCCTTCTTTGAGTAGGTGTCCGAACGTCATACGGCATTGATTGATGATGTATTGTATATATATGTTGATAAAGTTGTGACTTTTCTGTTTGTTGTTTTTATTGAGAATGGTTATTATTTGACATTGTAAATAAGTATTTTGCCCAATGGGCCGGAAATTTTCGAAAGAAAAAGACTGTTTATTGTATGTATCTGATAAAGTTGAGACTGATCTTGCCACAGTGGTTTCTTGCCGAAAAGCCTGCGACATGACTTCTTTGATGTTAAACTGATCTTGCCACAGTGGTTTCTTGTCGAGAACCCTGTGACAAGATGTATTTGATGCTAAACTGATCTTGCCACGGTGGTTTCGTATTTTGAAAAGCCTGTGGCAAGGTGTGTTTGATGTTAAACTGATCTTGCCACAGTGGTTCCTTGACGAAAAGCCTGTGGCAATATGTATTTGATGTTAAACTGATCTTGCCACAGTGTTTTTGTTTTTGAAAAGCCTGTGGCAAGGTCTGTTTGATGTTGCACTGATCTTGCCACAGCGGTTTCTTGTCGAAAACCCTGTGGCGAGATGTGTTTGATGTTAAACTGATCTTGCCACAGTGGTTTCTTGTCGAAAACCCTGTGGCAAGTTGTATTTGATGTTAAACTGATCTTGCCACAGTGGTTTCTTGTCGAAAACCCTGCGGCAAGAGGGGATTTGTCCGAGAAAACACCGAGGCAGCTCAGTTTTAGGCCGAAATTTATCTTGCCACAGGGTTTTCTCCAAGAAAACACCGAGGCAGCTCAGTTTTAGGCCGAAATATATCTTGCCACAGGGTTTTGTCCGAGAAAACACCGAGGCAGCCCAGTTTTAGGCCGAAATTTATCTTGCCACAGGGTTTTGTACACGAAAACACCGAGGCAGCTCAGTTCTAAGCTGAAATATATCTTGCCACAGGGTTTTCTGCAAGAAAACACCGAGGCAGCTCAGTTTTAGGCCGAAATTTATCTTGCCACAGGGTTTTGTCCGAGAAAACACCGAGACAGCTCAGTTTTAGGCCGAAATTTATCTTGCCACATGGTTTTTTTCGAGGAAACACCGAGGCAGCTCAGTTTTAGGCCGAAATCTATCTTGCCACAGGGTTTTGTCCGAGAAAACACCGAGGCAGCTCAGTTTTAGGCCGAAATTTATCTTGCCACAGGGTTTTGTCCGAGAAAACACCGAGGCAGCTCAGTTTTAGGCCGAAATTTATCTCTTTTTTTCGAAAAAGTGGCAAAACAGTAAAACAGAAATCTATCTTGCCACAGGGTTTTGTCCGAGAAAACACCGAGGCAGCTCAGTTTTAGGCCGAAATTTATCTTGCCACAGGGTTTTGTCCAGAAAACACCGAGGCAGCTCAGTTTTAGGCCGAAATTTATCTTGCCACAGGGTTTTGTCCGAGAAAACACCGAGGCAGCTCAGTTTTAGGCCGAAATCTATCTTGCCACAGGGTTTTGTCCGAGAAAACACCGAGGCAGCTCAGTTTTAGGCCGAAATTTATCTTGCCACAGGGTTTTCTCCAAGAAAACACCGAGGCAGCTCAGTTTTAGGCCGAAATTTATCTTGCCACAGGGTTTTGTCCGAGAAAACACCGAGGCAGCTCAGTTTTAGGCCGAAATCTATCTTGCCACAGGGTTTTGTCCGAGAAAACACCGAGGCAGCTCAGTTTTAGGCCGAAATTTATCTTGCCACAGGGTTTTGTCGAGAAAACACCGAGGCAGCTCAGTTTTAGGCCGAAATTTATCTTGCACAGGGTTTTTTGTCACGAGAAACACCGAGGCAGCTCAGTTTAGGCCGAAATTTATCTTGCCACAGGGTTTTGTCCGAGAAAACACCGAGGCAGCTCAGTTTTAGGCCGAAATTTATCTTGCCACAGGGTTTTTGTCCTAAGAAAACACCGAGGCAGCTCAGTTTTAGGCCGAAATTTATCTTGCCACAGGGTTTTGTCCAAGAAAACACCGAGGCAGCTCAGTTTTAGGCCGAAATTTACCTTGCCACAGGGTTTTGTTCGAGAAAACACCGAGGCAGCTCAGTTTTAGGCCGAAATTTATCTTGCCACAGGGTTTTGCCACAGGGTTTTGTCCAAGAAAACACCGAGGCAGCTCAGTTTTAGGCCGAAATTTATCTTGCCACAGGGTTTTGTCCAAGAAAACACCGAGGCAGCTCAGTTTTAGGCCGAAATTATCTTGCCACAGGGTTTTTGTCCGAGAAAACACCGAGGCAGCTCAGTTTTTTAGGCCGAAATCTATCTTGCCACAGGGTTTTGTCCAAGAAAACACCGAGGCAGCTCAGTTTTAGGCCGAAATTTATCTTGCCACAGGGTTTTGTCCGAGAAAACACCGAGGCAGCTCAGTTTTAGGCCGAAATTTATCTTGCCACAGGGTTTTGTCCGAGAAAACACCGAGGCAGCTCAGTTTTAGGCCGAAATTTATCTTGCCACAGGGTTTTCTCCAAGAAAACACCGAGGCAGCTCAGTTTTAGGCCGAAATTTATCTTGCCACAGGGTTTTTTTCGAGAAAACACCGAGGCAGCTCAGTTTTAGGCCGAAATTTATCTTGCCACAGGGTTTTTTGTCCGAGAAAACACCGAGGCAGCTCAGTTTTAGGCCGAAATTTATCTTGCCACAGGGTTTTGCCACAGGGTTTTGTTCGAGAAAACACCGAGGCAGCTCAGTTTTAGGCCGAAATTTATCTTGCCACAGGGTTTTGTCCAAGAAAACACCGAGGCAGCTCAGTTTTTTAGGCCGAAATTATCTTGCCACAGGGTTTTTGGTGGAAAACACCGAGGAGCTCAGTTTTAGGCAGAATTTCTACCTTGCCACAGGGTTTTTGTCCTAGAAAACACCGAGGCAGCTCGTTTTAGGCCGAAATTTACTTGCCACAGGGTTTTTGTCCAGAAAACACCGAGGCAGCTCAGTTTTAGGCCGAAATTTATCTTGCCACAGGGTTTTGTCCGAGAAAACACCGAGGCAGCTCAGTTTTAGGCCGAAATTATCTTGCCACAGGGTTTTTGCCACAGGGTTTTGTCCAGAAAACACCCGAGGCAGCTCAGTTTTAGGCCGAAATTTATCTTGCCAGGGGTTTTTGTCCAGAAAACACCGAGGCAGCTCAGTTTTAGGCCGAAATTTATCTTGCCACAGGGTTTTGTCCGAGAAACACCGA
>JAANDG010000918.1:0-37267 GCA_036852015.1 Pelodera strongyloides | reverse complement strand
AATATAATTCTGCGTCATTCTGCGAAGATTACAGACACTTAGTAACATATACTTCTACGGCTGAGTCTCGATAGAACCGATCCACCTATTCTTACCACATCATAAACTTACTTTATCGTGTTTCCTTCCGTTTGTTTGCTTGCTTGAACGCGCACCAGTAAGTGAAGCAATGGTACCTGTGATAGCAATAAGTTAATAGAGGAAATAATAAAGAAAATAGAAACAAATTAGAAAAAAACGAGAAAGTGCAGAATCTTCAAAAAAAATTGAAAAAATCTTCGTGAAAAATGCGATGTGCATGCGGAAGAGCTGCAAGCGCGCCAGTTGGGTCGGACCTGGGTCAGACTTGGGTCAGTTTGGCTGGCATGCGTTCACTGCTGCTTCCTACTGTACTGCTACACTATTTGTACTGCTAAAGGGTCGGCACTGCAAATTTCAGTCATATTTAGCGTCGGCGGTGGGGTCGAAAGCCATAATTTGGGCGCGCATTGGAAGGATAACGCTAATCAGCGACACGTTATTCACCACTCAATTCCCCATGTGGAATTCCCGTCGTTTTCTTTGCGCCTCTCACATTAGAATGCTATTTTCTGTCCCCAGGGACTATTTCACCCAGGGAATCGGAGTGGTGAATATGGTCTCAAATTTCCCATCCCAACCAGGGGCCAGGGGGCTCCCTCTGCTTTATACGCTTCTTATTTCATGTGCCAATTGTGATGACACGGTGCGAGTCGTCGGCTATGCTGTAGTGTAGCCATCACTTTTCTGGAAAATATATGTAAAATTTTATAGAGTTGTTGTTTGAAAACTATAAATACTAAAATTAATGAAGCCAAATTTGTACAATAATTTTGGAGAATGTAGTATGGGGGAAGTAAACGAAAATAGGAAATTAAGAAAAATGCAATGTCGAAATAAAGGACGATATTTGAAAGGAGCAATAATGTACTCACGTTCCACTTTCCTTAGAAACACGCTTATTTGAAATGAGAATCACTCTTTTTCTTATGTGGCCTAAGTCTTTGCCACAGTTATTAATTTAAGAAAACACAATGTGTCCTAAAGGAGTCGCAGTAGTCAATATGCTATCCTGTTCCTGTATCCGGGAGTTTTCGGTCTTGCGGACTTCACTTATCGTGTACTCATAGAAACAACGCTCCTATATGCGCAAGAACATTTACTTTGACTGCACCACCACATCCTGTCTTCTGGAGCTAAATATATCGTCCTTACTCCTTACTCGTTTTCGGGATCTCTATTAGAGTGCAACCCCTTTCCGTTTAGATTATTTATATTAGTTTCGTGACAACAATCATATTGTAGCCTTTGCCACTCCAGATGGTTCCAGAAATTCGCATGGGCGCATATTTATAAACAGAAACTAGCATTTTATAAGTAGACGGCTGTGCTCATAGAAACAACGCTCCTATCTGCGCACGGAACATTTACTTTGACTGCACCACCACATCTTGTGTGTCCAATTACTCTATTTGCATGTGAGCTGCCTACTCTATTGAACCACTTTTGTGTGCGGAGACAATGAGCCGGCTCCCGGTCAAAAAAGTGGCTCACATGCGAGCCGGCTCAACCCGCTGTGTTCAGCTCGCGAGCTAACTCGACCCGTTAAGACCCACTCTAGTTCAATTAATGTTTATGTTTTCAAAGATACAAATAATAAAATGAGGACAATTTTGTACAAGTTCCGTAGTATATGTTGGAAATAAGCAAAATTCGAGACTAACACAACACTTTGGGATGTTTTAGATGTAAGATTATGATGAAGATTTATCACACGTTTTATTGTGTAAGAAATACGAGTACTCTTCCTGTTCCGATATCCTATAAAATAAAGATTTTCACGTAATTTATAAATCTAAGATACGGTGAAATTCATGAGGAATTTAAAAAAAAAACAATGCCCGAAGAATACAAATTGTTTTACTGAAAGCAGTAACGGTTTACTCACATTTTAGGTTAGCAACCACACTAAGCAGCTCGGTTTGCGTACACAAATTGTTTTAAATATAAGACAAAACATGGTATTACAAAAAAACTCACATTAAAAAAAAACTACAAATTGTTTTACTGAAAGCAGTAACGGTTTACTCACATTTCAGTTTAGCAACCACACAAAGCACACACAAAGCACGCAAAAAACTTGTGCCAACACGTTCTTTATAGATGAGTTGCAAAAAATCTCTTTTTTTAAAAAAATGAGGGAACCGACAGACAGACAAGAATAAATGCAAGCAGAAGACGCACTAAAACCTGTGCTGACGCGGGTCTTTTGTTTTAAACTCGATTTTTGAGAGCGCGTGATACAGTATCCATGAATTGCGTTGACGTTCCCTTTAAGCTATCATATAGTTTCTCTAACGAATTGTGCAACATTCTGATTTGCTATTGTTTACTTATTAGTAAAATAATGAGGAAATTAATAAAATAACAATACAACCGAGGTACTTCATCCATAAAGTAAGGGTAATTCTATTGATGGGATTAAGCATCATAACATCTTCCTCGGTGTGACTGGCCTTATGTGTCAGGCTTTTGTCGTGCTTTGTTTCCCTCCCGTAAGCCGGAAGTCACCTTCATTTTAGCTGAGGCTGTAATGGATGTGCTCAGCTAATAATGGATGTGCTCAGCTAATAATGGATGTGCTCAGCTAATAATGGATGTGCTCAGCTAATAATGGATGTGCTCAGCTAATAATGGATGTGCTCAGCTAATTTCTATCAATATCACAATCAGCTGTTTACTCCTCACATCCTCGCTGTGTCCCTACGTCAGTTGTCGCGGCGCGTTCTCTCTCTATCCATGCCGCGCCGCGACCCAACTAACAAGACAGTGTGCCCTATGTCCTGATACTAACTGGTTTTAACAAGGAACATAAAGATGTGCTTGTATTGTTGTATTATATTCACACTCTATACAGCATACTACCGCACACAACACAATACACAGCAGATAAAGTAAGACCATGGGCAAGGTCTTATTTTATAAGGCAAAAAAAAGCAAACGTACCCGATTTTTATACTTGTTATAATGAAAAGGCATGTTGTATCATATATTGCACATTCAACACTACATATACTGTTCAATATTAGTTTCAATTACTTTTATTTGAGATTCACTCGTGCGCGAATAAGTGCGCGAGTGCAACACAATTCCAATCATAGTGCATTAGGCCAATTTGTTTAGCAATCTTTGATGAGGTGTAATGTAGGATACGGTTGAGTGCACGTTATTATAGCAGCGTACAATACAACTATATGCAGAGTGTTTTGGCCTGTATGCGAAAGAAACAAGTGTACCTGGAGTGCGCAACATATTTTATGTCATAAAAAAGAAGCGTGGCTAGGAGTCCCGACAGCTCATTAGTGGGATCTCGCTCAAACAGTAAAATGCGGTCGTTAGAGTGGAACGCTCATGCCCCACCCATTTTCTGCGTTAAAGCTGTATCGCGTATAGCAGCCGGTTCGTGAAAAGAATGCTGGCGCGATACTACGCGATTTTTTAGTCGAATTAAATTCACTTGCATACATACAGCATATTTGGAAGACTGTAGTCCAACAACGAGAAAAAAAAGTTATCCTGAATTTATTTGTACAGAATGTCCGAAATTTCAGAAATATTACTGTGAAAACCGCAATGATTGAAGCCTAGAACTCACTGAGTTATTCTCCGGCAACGGCCAGGTACCGTATCCAGAAACAATTTTTGCGCTTTTGGGGTATTACTGTATTGGAAATGCTTTGTTATAATGGTAGGAATGACCTTCATTCGTTTGAAGATTATTATGTAGAGAAAGAAAGCAAAACAACCGTAAAAACGAATTTTTACGTTGCTGACTACGGTACCTGACCGAACTGTTTGACGGGGAATAACTCTGTGAGTTCTAGGCTTCAAACAATGCGGTTTTCACGGTAATATTTCACCGGACATTCTGTGCAAGTAAATTTAGGACAACTTTCTTCTCGTGCGCCTCTCCCTTTAATGAGCAAGATACGATTAAAGCTCTGCCCACCAATTCTCACAATCGCTGTTTGCTCTCTACTGGTAATTAGAAATAGTTTTTGACAACTCGATTATTTAGAAAACACCCTTACGCTCCATGGATTCCGAGCTACAGACCTTCTGCGTAACGGTAAATGCCACTTTGGGACTAACCTTCAATTCACTTCTTATATACTTTATCGTCACCGAGAAACGGGCCGAGAGCTGTGGTAAAATGCTTATAATTATTTCTCTGTATAACATCTACTACGCATTTGTGCACGGAATCCTCGACATGGTAAGTTTAAAGCGAAATACCGGCCGGTTTTTGAAACGCATCGTGGAAAACTGAATTCTTACGTATTTATGCTGATTTCGTATTCAACTCGCTTTGTTAACCTAATTTATGTTCATTTGCGTAAGCTGCATAAGAATGCTGGTGTACTCGATGTTTTTTTTTTGAAAAACCGGCCGTTATTTCGGTTTAAGTTGATAGCAGTAAGACTCTTGTTAGCATGGTGTGCTGTAAAGCACAATGTTCAGTAAACCACCTTATTTCGTACACCAAGTGAATAAACGACCAGAAAATTATTGTGGACGAGAAACCTTGCGCGAATATATAAAATCAGTACGGTAGCAGCAGTAAGGTTAAATGTTCAAGGTTAGACCCGTCTTCGCAGCAGAACTGAACTCTGCTCTGGGTTTTTTGGTTTTAGTTAGCTCACTTCCTGGCAAGGGATGGCGCTTGAGCACATTTTTCCTCCGCAAGCGGACTTGCTACCAATGTACTCTACTAATGAGAAGGCTTGGTCCGCCCGGGATAGGAGTCGAACTGACGAGCCGCAGGTCTGCGCTGCTCTTGAGACCACGACTTAGGCACTGCGCCACCTACCCCCAAAGGAAGCACGATTTTCATACTTTGATACGATATGTGATGTAATAACATCAATAAGGTAAAAAAAACTTCCGTTTGACGGGTACCTAGTAGAGACTAGAGACCTTATTCCGCTCAAATTCCAGGCTTTCTTGATCGACAAGTTCGGGTTTATACTCTTCAGCAAGCGCATGGCACCCTATGGCTTTTGGCCTTGCTATGTCGGAGTATTGATCTATTGTGATGCCTTCACTATGTCAATCACACTTCTTGCAATACATTGTGTTTATAGATATGTGTGCATTTCCGGGTAGGTTACTCCAGTGCGGGAGATGTGACTACTTTCTATTTCTTCACGATAAAATTCGACAATGAGAAAACAGAGGCTGGTTCCAATAAAATTTACCGCTGGGGTAGGTTAGAGGCGTCTCCTCTTTAGCGTGCTCTCTCGGCTTTCTCTCGCTGCCTGTCAAAATCAGAGAAAACGAGAGAGCATGCTGAACAGGAGACGCCTGTAACCTACCCCAGCGGTAAATTATACTGGAACTGGCCTCAGGCTTAAATTTAAAGTTACTAGTAAGTAGTGGACGATTCAGCTTTCTATTGGAGTGTGTCACGGGTCGTAAATTAAATTGCCACACTTGTTGTGGCTTAGGGCGCGTTCAGGATGCTCTTTCCGAAATGCTAGGAGGAAACAAGAAATACAGTATGAATTAGCATGCAAACCATGGTAATTTGTACTTTTCCAAGCTAATTCATACTGTATTTTTTGCTTTCTCCAAGCATTAGAACGTTTCCAAAATGTCCATCCCGAAAAATGAATTTGCATGAGAACCTTTCGGAAATCGCATCCCGAAACCGCCCTTATGTTCCGGAAAAATACAGTGAATATGCGTGTTCCAGGAATTATACTTATCTTTTCAAAAAGAAAAGATATTTATGTTGTGTGTTAGCATTCAACTTTGGATATGGATTTTTGTACGTCGCAAATACTCAACTCACTATGATGGTACGTTTTAAATCGATATAACGGCCGGTTTTTGGAACGTATGTTGATCTATTACACTCACATATGTTGTGTGGAAATGAATATAATTAGACTAAAAAATCACGCAGTATCGTGCGCAGTCATTTGCAGCACGGGAATACAGTGTCCAACCTACGTTTCAAAAAACTATATATATACCAGTAGCACAGTGGTAAGTGTTCGAGTTCTCAGCTCGCCGACGGAGGTTCAAACTCGTGTAGTAACTATTAACTAGGACGATATATAATTATATATATATATATATATATATATATATATATATCTAATATATATTATATATATATATCTCTCTTTTTTTTTTTTTTTTTTTTTTTTTTTTTTTTTTTCATACATAACGAAATCTTTCATAAAGAAAATTTCTATTCACAATCGAATGGGAACATACAAATCTTTACGCTGGCTGATTCGAACCCACGGCAGCACCAATCTCTCGCTTCACAGTCCAACGCTCTACTGCTGAGCTATGCTAGCTTATGACAGGATAATCCTTGCCCTACTACAGCACCTTCAATAGCAAATTTGCATGTAGCATAGTCGAGTGGAGATCCAAACTCATATTATACGTTTCCACAATCAGAGACGTGTGAATGTGTGGGAGGAGAAACAGACGAGAGTAAACTTTTTAAATTGTAGCAATCCTTTTTTAAATGGGAACAATCGGCCGAGGCCGATTCCTCCAGTCGGAGAAGAGCCCGTAGGGCTCTTCGAACGGCTGGTATATATATATAATATATATATATATATATATATATATATATATATATATATATGTAGTTACTAGTTCATAGTTACTACAACTGGAGATTTTGAACCTCCGTCGGCGAGCTGAGAACTCGAACAGTTACCACTGTGCTACTGGTATATATATTGTTTTTTGAAACGTAGGTTGGACACTGTATTCCCGTGCTGCAAATGACTGCGCACGATACTGCGTGATTTTTTAGTCTATATTCATTTCACACAATATATGTGGGTAATAGATCAACATACGTTTCAAAAACCGGCCGTTATATCGATTTAAAACGTACCATCATAGTGAGTTAGTGATATATATATATATATATATATATATATATATAATATATATATTTATATATTCGCTTCTATTTCCCTGTGTTATATATGTACAATTCAGCCATCACACGAAAGGGACGAGTTGAGCCGGGCCGACGTTATGCTCAGTTACAATTTGAGCACAACAAATCTGGGTTATATAGGCCCTGTTTATTCGGTATGCACCATTTTCTTATCGAAAACTACCTCTACATAAAAAATGTGCTTTCTACATTTACATCCGTTGCAAAATGAGTAAAGATCTCATTGGAGCATGCACGTGTCGTGTGCGGTATGGCAACGTAACTTGTGTGACGCATGTTAGATAACTGCATTTCCATGTATTCTATGCAAATGAGGCGTATTTATGGCTTTTTCCACATTTGCATATAATACACGGAAATACAGTTTTCCAGCTAACGTTTCACAAACTGTCGGCTTAAATATGTCGTATTTGAACATGACATCCAAAAGAACTCCTTGTAAATACATTGACTAATCCCATAATTTCTCTTTTTTTTATATTGTCCACCCAAATGGTACACGGGAAACTTTATGGAAAAACACGTTCGGATCGATTGGCTGTATGATTGTTGTGGTTTCGGCAGTATCGGTTATCAGTGGAGGATGTACAGCACTGCGAGTTTTTTTCTTGTCTCTGAGGAAAGTTGGCGCGCAATCGGCGTGCGAGAGGCGTGCAACATGCGAGCGAGATCAATTCTGTTTGACGATACCGCGCGGCTCGCACACGGCAATCAATGGAAACGCGTAAAACGGCAGAATTAACTTGCACCGTACGTTGCTTGTAAGCCAAATTTCACGCGTTAAAAGAAACATAAAAAAAAAGAAAATTCAAGAGCTGATAAGCTAATTGTTTCAGCTATCTTTACATACGACGCTCAGCGGTCAGCGATCAAGCAAAGAAGCTGCAGTATCAACTCCTGCGTGTTCTACTTTCTCAAGTATGTTGAAGTCGAGCAAAAACAACGCTATTTCAAATGTTTCGCATGTAAATTATTTATACAATTAATGATCGTACCTTTCAGGCCATTGTTCCTTTAATCTTTGAATATATCCCATGTATTGTGACGATTTGGGGTGGGCCAATGGGTATGTACATACTAAATACATAATTGCACTTTGCCTTTTATCAATGAAGATGTGATAAATAAATAATTTGTGTGCGCCCTAAAATTTAATTTGGTACCAAGGACGAAATAAATACATACTTCGAAACATGTTTATAGAAAATGATCGGTGGTCTTATAAACATGTGATAGTTCTTCATTATAGAAAAATTGCTCGAGTAAGAGCATAGCAGGCACTCTGCGCACTTTTCAAACTATGTATATTTTGTTTAGGTTTGCCAAAAGGTATTGAATATTATTTGCCGATTTTCATCTCCACTTATTCATATATGGACGCTGTTTGTGTTATATTTCTTTTCACGGTCAGTGTTTTTGTTAAAGGGACAGGCCCACCGATATAAACCTATATTTAGTATTTGTTCATAATTCATAAAAAGGGTATTTATTATAATATATACAAACCAAATATTATTCAGTTTCACCATGGGGAAGTTTTTCCGGTGAGCTTTCCTTACAGAAGGTACCGTAGACAGGCCTTGGGAAGGGAAGTTAAGTCATTTGCATATCCACATCAAAGGTGTATATGCAAATGACCATGCAAGTGACGGTGGGCCTGTCCCTTTAAAGCAGTATTGTACATACTTTGGGAAATCTGGGGCCTGTCGGTGAGGCCCACGATACAAAAGTGTTCCTCAATTTACTTGCACAGAATGTCCGGAATTTCAGAAATGTTACTGTGAAAACCGCATTTCTTTGCACATAGAACTCACAGAGTTATCCCCCGGCAAACAGTTCGGCCAGCTACCGTAGTCAAAAAGGTTAAGATACGTTTGTACGGTTTCTTTCCGTCCATTATTCTTTCTCACCATAATAATTATTAAACGAAGGAAGAACATTCCTACGATTATAACTAAGCGTTCCCAATACTGTAGTGCCTAAAAGAGCAAAAATTGATTCCGGCTACGGTACCTGGTCGAACAGTTTGCCGGGAAATAACTCTGCGAGTTCTAGGCGTAAAGGAATAGGTTTTCACAGTAATATTTCTGAAATTCCGGACATTCTGTGCAAGTAAATTGAGGAAGACTTTTTTCTCGTGGGCCTCTCCCTTTGGGAAATCTGAATCTGTCAAAGAGTCACTTTGGGAAATCTGAATTGCATATGATGCGAATATCCAATGTATCCTATGTAAATTTAGTGCCGGAAGCTTCGGACGGGCACCATAAATTTGCATTGGATAGCTTGTGATAATTAGCATATCAATCTGTCAAAGAGTCAAGGTCAAGAGCAAATGCAGAATAATGAAGAAATCGGAAAATTGAAAGCTCGCAGCAAAATAAACTCATAGAGTAAATGTGGCAGGTATTTCTCATTTGGCAGCTTCGCCTAGACGTCTCCCAGTAGTCGCCAGACTCTCGTCGCAAGGCATTTTCAGAATTTCGCCGCGCCCTACTCAAGTTTCATCAGTCTCCTCGTGTACGCATTCATGATGCAGCAAGCGTAATGCTATTCATGTATTCGCTTTTTTTGCATTTTGCTGCATTACTTTTTCAAATGTTGTTGTTCTATTAGGTGTACCGCCGACGATTCTTTGGCATGATGCGTTTTGGTTTTAAGAAGCCTATCGGTATAGTACAGTGGTCAGGGGAAAAAAACAAACGTAAACTCTATAATCGACAAGGTAATTTTACTACTTCTAAATATATTATTCGCCAGACGATAGAAACGGCGGCCTACTTGTATCTCCCACATGTTGGGGCCGCTGTTTTCAGAATACTACAGCGTAACGTACATGACAACAAACATACAAACAAAAGAACCCATATATATATATATATATATATATATATATATATATATATATATATATATATATATATATATATATATATATATATTCTATAATATATATATATACTCTCTATATATATATCTATATATATATATATAGCATCCGGCTACGCCGCCCGTCGCGGCTTTCCAGTACATTTATTTTATGCATACGTGAAACGTGGATTCAAAAGTAGTTACAAAAAATTAGATCGTGGAACATATGCTAAAATCCTCGCTGCGTTGTTCTTTTGTTGCTTTTTGGTTTGCATGTTCTTTGTAGTTTATTCGTAGTACTTTGAGCGTCGCCAACTCGCACGGCCGATACACCACACACATTCCGTATATGCAGTATTTTTTCAGCTTTTTTGAGAGGGGCGCTCGGGAAGTGGGATGGCTCAGTGCATGGGAACATGAACTACTGAACCAATCCTACTTCGTGAGCGTAACGCACATCATCCAAACGTACAATCAAACAAACGTACAAACAAACAAAGCTCCCATCTTTATGTAATAAGATAATAAGATCATGTTATTACTTAAAGTAACAAGTCAAGTTCTTCGGTTTCACAATCGAATTGGTCTTTCGTAAATTGTCAAATACATATTTCTATGTGCGCAATTTGTCAGCAGCAGTAAGGCCAAGCGAACAACTGCAATTCTCAACTACTGGAGAGGCTTAAACTTAAATATTCGCAATTGTATCAATCTAACGTTTACGAGGTTATAAATACCAGTGAAATGTTTATTTTATAACACAAGTTCAATCAAACTGCATTTCTTTTGTTCATACTTCCATACTTTAGCCGTTTTTTAAAGAGAAATAACGGCCGGTTTCTGAAACGCATCGTGGACAACTGATTTCTTACGCAGTTATGCTAATTTGTCGAATTTAGCTCGATTTTTTTATTGTAATTTATGTTCCTTTGCATACGCTGCATAAGAATGATGGTGTACTCGATGTGTTTCAAAACCGACCGGTATTTCGCTTTAAAATAACTTGCAGACGTGTAATTTACACCTCTTAGATAAGTCTAACCATTTTTTGCATATCTGAAGATACAATAATATATCAAAGAACTTTATAAACAAATTTAAAAATTGAAATTTTAAGTGATTTGGGGCATGCATCTTCAGAACATTATATAATTCATCATAAAATTTAGACGTTATCATTTCAAATTAAAAATAAAATGGTTTTAACAGTGTAACTCTTTATGGCTGTTTTCTGACATACACAAGTTTACTATAGTAAAATACTAATAAATTAGTGAAGCAATAAACTACGAAGAAATACCTAATTCTTTGCCGTAAATCAATTTAAATTTACAAATTTATTTATTATTAATAGTTTAACCTTACGTTCATTGATTGGTTTCTTAAACAACAAACGCACAAACAAAAGTGAACGGGAATTGCAGCGATGAATTATCTTCTAAATTGCTGAAAAAAATGTAATTCACCATATTAGAATAATATTATAAAAGCTCTGATATAAAGTAATATACCCGTACAATGAAGGAGATAAATAATATTGAGTGTATAGAGATTATTGTTCAAAAAGTAATTGAGATCAGTTTCTTCAATTAGAGATCAATACTAGCGATCAAGTATTTCATAAAGTAAAACTTTCTAGTCGTGCATGTAAAAGTACGCAAACATGGAAAGACAAATACATAAATGCATTTAAAAAAGAATAAAGATGTGGCCTATTTATTTATTTATTGAAAGTTTCAAATATCTTTGTTCGCTAGGTACTGTGAAAATAAGTGCGTTAGGTGAAAATACATTTAGCAGAAGAATACATACATGTATTATACATAACTGACAGACCACTTCAATCAATGCGCAATTGCAAAGTAATGAAAACAAACAGTAATGATAGGAAAACAATAATAACATCACACGTACCATTCCTTAAACTCTTTTTTCTTTATCGCTGCGTTACCGTTTGAATTGGGGCGTATGGTACCGCCGCCACCATTCATTCCTACGGTATTCTCATTGCCATTACCGTAATGAGCGTGACCATTGCCAGCTCCGTTACCATTCGGTATTACAGAACCCTTCAAAGGTTGGTAGCCGTTTACCTAAATGAAAGAAATATTAGCGTTTTTGGAATATTCAGTTGGTTGGACTAGGAAACCCCTAAACCCACCTCTAGCACGTAAGGGTCCAGGGTTTTTGTTATTAGCGTACATTGCTTTCTCTTCATCTATGTCATTTGATGAGCACCTCGGGTTATTTATAAACCTGTTGCCCTTCGCTGTCACGTAGGTTCACAGCTTATTTATTAATAAATAATATTTATTATTATATTCAATTACCTGTGCAGTTCTGGGCGATATCAATGGCTGCGTGGCAGGGTCATGTGTCATTTGAGGCGACATTTCAGATGAAGAAATCGGGGCATAACCATTTTGCGTTTTGCCATTGCTCACCTGAAATGGCTCAGGATCACAAGAAAAAATCAATATGCTGAATAGTGCGAGCAAAATTTATTTTCCTGATGTTCGGCTGTTAACTTAGCATAATGTGTTACAATACAATTGTGGTTCACACAATCTGAATTGAACTAATGAAAAGCAAATGTATGTCTAGCATAGAACATTGATGGTTTCTAGGTTCTAATTCATCAAAAGTGTTTCTAATTTCTACTATAAATTAGTGATTGGTTCTTAGTAAAGTAACAAAACTGTATGCACCATAAGCTAGTGCTTATTCTAGGTTATGTACCAAAAGTGTACGTACCATAGGATAGTGATCTCCAGGCGGTGGTTGTTGTCTGCATCTGAACACACAAAACACGACGACGGCAATCACCATAATCACGGAGACCGATGCAACAGAGATGAGCGCGGTACGGGGGAAGTCTTCGGCGGGCTGAAAACATTTGTGGTAGCCTAGTGGCTAAAGCTACAGACCGGCAATCCAACGACGCTGGTTCGATTCCACCCCATTTTTCAGTCACGCAATATTTCTGCGATTTTTCACGTACTAAATAACAGTGCAATTCGTATGTCATTTGTTGATGTGCCGTTGATTAGCAATTACATGACAAAATGTTCGCAGGTACATAGGAAATGGGTTACGGTACACTGGTTTTTTAGTGGGCCAGCCCATTTGACCACTTCGTGACCATGTGGAGACCAAGTTTCATCGAAAACCGTGATCATCTGATCACAAAATGGTCACTAACCAGTCACGAACCAGTCACGAACCAGTCACCACATAGTAAAAACCATATGGTGGCGGGCCAGCGACGGTTTTCTGTGGTTTCGGCAATTATTTTGTTTTCCTGTGTATATGCCCTTATGAGATAAGAGTTCCTTTATTACTTTCCCTAAATTCCCTTCCCTACCTTCATTGTGCTGGTGATCAGCACTCCCATAGGAGTGGTCGGCCGAACGGGATAAACCGTGAATGCGTTTGTCCTAGCTTTTGTCTTCTGTGGCACCGGGGTTGTCGTAAATGACCGTAACGTCGTATCTACAAACAAACAAACAATCAATGCATTTAATCAATCAATAACTCGTAGTTCTATTAACCAAAACACACATACACAACCAAACCATATCCATAAATCCTCATTCGCTCTACAAACACAACTATGAGGAAATTTCAAGCACTGGAAGTCTGTTACTATGTTAGGGTCACAGAAAAGAGACCATTCGCTTTCGAGTACAATATTGTATAGTAGTTCAAGCGAAATAGCGGCCGGTTTTTGAAACGCATCGTGGACAACCGAATTCTTCAGTATTTATGCTAATTTGCTCGAATTTAGCTCGATTTTCTATTCTAATTTATGTTCATTTGCATAATCTAAACTCTAAACTGCATATGAATGCTGGCCGTTTCAAAAACCGGTCGGTATTTCGCTTTAACGTTGGGAAACATAGCATATAAACCATAAACGACAAAGCAACGGACAAGAAGATTCTAGGAAGACCGAGGTATGCTCTCCTGCTTATAAATTCATAGTGATCTAAATCCCGTGGTGTCAGACACTGTCAGGCACATGAATCAACTTTAGTTTTCTTATTCTGACATAAAACAATTGTTAGACTATAGCTGATTTAAACACGTATTTACAGAAACGCAAAATGCCCGCAAAGGGAGAGTTGGTCTCGGTGAAAGCTTGAGAAATGGGCAAATTTTCCCCGTTTCAAGAAAACTTCACCACTTTGCGGGGCTTCAATCAAGTTAACTGCTTGAGTGGTGGCGGGCGTTTTGGGGTGAAAAAAGGCCGTTAACGTCTTATTTTCCGAGTTTAGAAAACAACACGAATTCAGGAAACGAATGTAGATAGCTCGTTAACTAAATGATGTATTTTGCTTGTTTTTAACTGACTTTTCGTAAGAATTAAGAATTAGAGAAGGGTGCAGGCAAATGTAGAATAATAATTGCTTATTGTTTGTCCAAATTGTTGCGTTGTGAATTTAGAGTTTTTAAGTTTTTACTCGCGTATGGTACATTGCCATAAACACAGAAGGGCAGATAAATGGACATGGAATACAGTTGTCCAGTACACGTTTACAACTATGGGGTTTCCAAGTATCCCAGAAAAGTCGTGTGATTCTGTCAATACTACCGTATTCCTGCACGAAACCTGCATATATAATTTGAAAAATAAAAAAATTTTTGTCGTGTAGTTCCATAAAAAGTAAGCCGCGCGCACGGAGGTGTTCATCATAAACAATATTGTTTGCATTGTGTTTTAAAACTGTTGCGTTGTGGCGATAGGCGAATTCAAATTAAAACTCAAATTAGGGATGGCTGTTATTCGACAAGTCGACTCTTTATTTGGTGCATCGATCAAGCAAAACTAATTAGTCGGCTTTTTCGTGTGGCGGTGAATTCATTACTTTGGCTTTTGAGAGACAGAAGGAACGCAGAGGAAGGGGGAGAGAGACAGCGAGAGACAGAAAGAAAGTGAGAGGGAGGAAGAGAGAGAGAGGCAGAGATACAGAGAGAGAGAGACAGAGAGCGAGGCAGATAGAGACAGAGAGAGAGACAGAAAGAATGGTGAAAAAGGGAGAGGAAGATAGAGAGAGACTGAGAGAGAGACAGAGAGACACAGAGAGAGAGAGAGAGAGAGAGAGAAGAGAGACAAAGGGAGACAGAGAGACAGAGAGAGAGACAGAGGAAGAGAGAGAGAAAAGAGAGAGAGAGAGAGAGAGAGAGAGAGAGAGAGAGAGAGAGGGACGGGGAAAGTGAGAGATGTCGATAGAGAGGGACGCACAGATGATTACAGAAGAAAGGAGAGAGAGCGCTGAAGTCACAGAACACATACAGTTAGGTCACTCAAGTTTACATGGGAATGAAAGCGCAATTATTTTAAGTGCGCACGAGAAAAAGGGCAAAATACCGGAAATTTAATATGCACCGAATAAATGAGATGGACACGAAAAACTAGTGTGTATGTTCATTTTCTGTGAAAGAAAATATGATGTTTACTGTTTTCCTCTGCAAAAATACAGATACATATCGTTTGCCATAACTGTCGTCGAGAATTTTAGCGGATATTCACTACAATTTCTGTAACGCTCGTAGCTGTGAGTGAGTTCACCCATTTTGCCTCACCCTGGAAGAAAATCGTACACTAGTATCTTAAAGCATTATGAAAGCCGGTTTTGAAGCGTATATTGGACACCTGTATTCCCATATGTTGCATGCAAATGATTATAAGTATACTAAAATGTGGCGCAGTTATTTGCATTCACAACATGGGGATAGAGAGTCCAAGATACGTTTCAAAACCCGACTGTTATATCGCTTTAACATTATCTAACGCCGCAACAAACCACACTGTGCCGCCGAAGGCCAACGCGCCCTCATGCCCATGATAACTCTATGTCGTTATCTCCATAAGTCAAATTAAAGCGGTATGACGCGTCACGTCTAGCGGATAACTATATTCTTATGTATTATATGCAAATGCTTAGAATGGAACAAAATTTGCATAAGATACATGGAAGACAGTTCTCCGGCACGTGGTTCCCGGTAGCAAACTGCTATACGGCCAATTTTTTACAGCCCTTTGCAAGCCTTCTCTCGCAGCAAAATCCCTGGGAAGTGCTTCGCTAGGGGAATAACTTTCAGAGACTTCCTACCTTCCTAGAACCTAGAATCTAGAAATATGCCCAAGTTTTTTCATATAAATTATTAAATTAATGCGACAAGCAATCGTTTTTACCACAAACGTCCACTACCAACTCGAACCATTCCCGAACGAAATTAGAAAAACTTGCCGTGCTACTTTATTATTAAATAAGGTTCCTTAAAGTGGAATAACACGTGCTTTGTGAAACGTATGCAGGACAACTGCACTTCCACATATTTAATGCAAATTTTGTTCCACTATGTGCCGTAAGTGCGCTTATGGGCACGTAAATTTGCATATAATACATAGAAATGCAATTGTGAAGCATTGTTTCAAAACCGCGTGACATACTGCTTTAAAGAGTCAGGCAAAGAAATAGAAGAAAAAATAGTAACTCATTCAATAGAAACAAGCTCATTAAACAAGCAAAAATAAATTGGGCCCAAAAATATAATAGAGTAATTTTCGAGTGAACGAAAAAAGCGTGCCAAGAAGAAAGGAAAATTGTGGGAAATGCGAATATTATATACCAGACGGCTATCGCCGCCTGAGGCGACTTTCAAACTCTAGAATGCAGGGACATCGATGATTACACTTGTGCGAAACGTTTGCAACGTATCTTGAAAAATCATGAAAAAAACTCGGATGTCGCTTGCTCAAGTCGGGACTCCAGCTCTCCTTTTATAGCCTGTAGATATTCTAATTTTCGTTGCGTTCACATGCGGCTTCAAACAAAAAACTGAACTCTTCTCCTTTATATAATAAGATATCTATTTTTTATCGTTTTCCACCTATATATCTAGAGAAAGACCCAAATAAGACTAACTCTGGTGCGATTTTAACTCATGTTTAAGCAAAACTTATAAATTATTTTCAAGCTTTCTTGTAAAAAAGTGACAAAACAAAAAGAAGAAGCTAAAAACAAAGACCGAAAACAAAAGGGTAAGCTCATTTTTTTTTTAAATACGATGGAAAGTTGAGGGCTGAATTTAAACTAATATTAAATGCTCTATAAAGAATAGGTTAATCAAGATGACTAAACGTTTTACATGGTTTTACTGTTTCTAAGTTTCTACGCCAACTTTTCGCTAAAGGTTGCGGGTATCTATTTTAGCTTGTATCTTTGCTTTTTTTTTGTGAGGCGGAACTCGATTCACTAATTTATCACAGGCTGCAAAAAATACTCGAAGACATTCAACTCTAGAGCTTATTCTCATTTTGTTCCAATCTAGTCACGTTTTCGTCTATGACTTACAAAAAACGTAAAGAATAATTATGAATATCCTTCACACTAATGAAAGTCAGAAAAATACCCCTGAAAACTAAAACCATAAGAAGAATGTCAAGGAAGCACTGAGAGAACAAAGAAATAAGTAACCTAACAACAAGGTCAAGGAAGACTAAGGAAAACTGCCAACTATGTGCGTTGAAAGTAAAAATAGCCTTTTTAGAATAGCCGAAAGTCATAGACATTAAGTTGTTCAGGTACTTACGTAAGAATGTTGCCATGCCATTCTATTGCCTATTCTACTGACAAAAAAAGGACGTCGGAGGCCGCACTTTTTCGCATTTATTGTTTATTCACCCAGAACACAACGAGTTGATGGAAAGTCCGGGAAAGCTCGATAAAGATTTTCTTTATTTCTTTAGCTGTTTAAAGGGAAGGTGTTCCTTTTTTGTTGTATTTTGTGCCGTTTAAAGGGATGAGGTCGTGTCGAAACATCTTTTTTTTTGGTTACGCCACAACGAGAAACGATGCAAAAGTTGGAAACTAAAGAGTGACCGATTAAAAAAACTAAGCATGCCTAATGGCAGTGAAAAGTGGTCGCAGTTTTCATTTTGCGTTCTGTAAAAAAGCTAAGACTTGAAATTATTAACGACACTAATGAACTTAAAAGTTGCAGGATTTTTTACGGCAAATTACAACATCTGTTCATTCTAGAGCTACGTATTTGTGGATTTGAAAATAAATGCACAGCAAGTGACGCGATTTCCCTATTTTGTTAGCACTTTGCTGGCCGGAACTCAATTGATGTAAATTCGATTTTGAAGGCCACGAGGCAAAGGTTTTCCGAGTGACACTTATGCAAATCACTCATTTTTAAAGCGGTGCGGCAGGTGGTTTCAAAAACGTATGCTGGACAACTGCATTGATCATGTACTATATGCAAATAACTGGCATCTTTGTTTTCCAGCAAAAAAAAATACACAAAATTTGCGTATAATATGTGAGAAGATTATATTTTTTGCACGAGTGTCACAAACCATGTTGTACCTTATGATTAAATAAAATAACTATTACACTAAATGAAAGTAATAAGCTAGGAAAACGAATACGCATCACTATGAATAATATGCATTTTGCAGTGATTATTCGCCAAACGGCTGCCGAACGTCTCTATGGTCTATGGACTATTCCATACGAGAGTGAAACTTTATAGGGTTATAATCTGGGCCGGCTCGTCGGAATCAATACAGGCGTCCTAATATAACACAGGATCTTAATTCCCTTGAAGGGCTGTTCTATAGGGGCCCTATTTCACGCCGCCCGACAAATACAGATATATTGTGCGCATATTGTAAAGGGAATGCCGTCCCTAACGACTAATCCGGCTCATGAAACTAGAAAATCGAGGAAAGCGAGAGGGCAGAAACTAGAAATTTTGGAACAATTAGATCTGGTGGCTAGGTGGCATATTATTGTTAGTGTCGAACTCTTTTAAATGGGACTGTATAGTCGGTACGTTGCACTAACAAATTTGTAACACGCTTCGGGAGAAATTCCGCAGTCTGCCAATACAACGCTTATTTGATACCTGCGTAATTTTACACACCACTTTACGCCCAGTAATCAGCTAATACTAAAACATCTACCACAAATACACAAGCCGCTAAAAATGCGAAATCTGTTAGCAAAGCAGCAAAAGCATTAAATAAAAGCTTGTTTCTACTGCAACAAAACTAGAAGCCTCTGTACCACTAACAACCAAGGTCACCACGCAGAAATTTCTTATTTAGTCCAAG
The DNA here is from genome assembly GCA_036852015.1 of Pelodera strongyloides. Classification (NCBI taxonomy): domain Eukaryota; kingdom Metazoa; phylum Nematoda; class Chromadorea; order Rhabditida; family Rhabditidae; genus Pelodera; species Pelodera strongyloides. The sequence continues at coordinate 18,254 of JAANDG010000918.1, read as the reverse complement.
ATGTTCTATATTTCTAACAACTACTCCTTCCTTTAAATAATAAAAACCTAATATAAGCAAAATAAAAAGGACAAACTGAAAAGTTGCATGTGCAGACAAAAAGAAAATCGATAAAGCACTATATACTTGGATGCAATTTTCTTTTAAATAAATAAAACTGAGACTTTTTCTTATTTCGGCTAAGTTCGCATCCAAGCACATAGAATAAGCATAAGCCGTGTGGTACTTTCTTCCAATTGTGATAGTAACTTTTGTAAAGAATACAACACATTTCATAAAAATCATCCACACTGCTTATTCTTTAATTTTGTTTTGTTTTAAAGAAAGGTAAATCGAATGAAATCAGGAAAACAACCAAAGCACGCAAGGGCACATTCTATTGCATAGATATAGAGGCAGGTGCATATGGGGAAGACTCATAAAGAGGGAATGAACTAGAACTCAAAAACGGCAAGCTTTCCTAAATTACCGATTCTGGGCGGCGGTCGAGTCGGACGGGTCGTCGTGGTAGCCGTCGTTGTCGTGGTCGACTTCCTAACCGGGGGCATTGGAGGAGGTGGTGGTGGTTGCGGTGGTGGTGGCCGAGTGGGAAGCTGCCTGTCCCTGCCCTGAGTGACCAGAGTTCGATTCCGATTACGAAGCCATGCGACTCCGGTCGGGTCGATCTCCGGCACCTCCTGGGCATGAGACCAGATACTGCCAGCGTAGTCAGGATTCTTTTCAAGCGCCTCACGAACACTACCGTATGGACGCGGCAGGACAGTCACTACAGCTGTGGGCGGCGGCAGCGCGGTGGTTGTGCGCGGTGCAGGCGCCGTGGCAGGCGTATTTTGTAATGGCGGCAGAACCTCCGGTAGTTCACCGGTACCCAAAGACGAGTCATCGACATTCTCTGGAAGACCAGACCCCTCATCGGGTAACACGTCATTCAGGTCAAAAACGCGCTGATTTGGGTCTGGGACCATCTCGGTGGTCGAAGATGACTCTGGCGTTGAAGTAGTAGTAGTAGTAGTAGAAGTTGTCGTGGTTGTCGTAGTTGAGGTGGTCGAAGTTACAGTTCTTGTCGACGTACTCGTTGAAGTTGTACGCCGATACTCACCAGAATTTGAAGGTTTCGGCGGTGGTGTCGCTCTTCGTGGTGCAGTCAAAGCGGTTGGAAGTTGAGCAGTGAAGAAACCTGAAAGCATATTAGATTATAGTTAACTTGAGCTGTTACTTGTGAAGTTACTTATGAACAATATAGCTCCTCACAAATAATAATACGTCGCATTTACAATGCGTCCCCGTAGCGAAGCAATCATTGGCACAAACTTTTCCATTTTACGTTTACTCATAATCTACTAAATAATATTTCAAGTTCGGACAATAGGGCACCCGTTGTCTTCATCTTTGTGCTCACCAATATTAGCACTTGATTCGCAGTACTACACATTTTTACTTTTCTAAATTTTGTCCTGAAAAAATTTTATTTTACCAACATAAATAACCATTCTTTATTCAGACCATTATCATCATCCTGTATCTGTTGTTCGTTCCGCGTCGGAAGTGTTATCACAGGTATCGGAAAGGGAGATCGCGGCCCAGGTGCGGCGCCGCGGGCCCGCGACGCGTCATAGTTTGAGGCGAACCGCGGCGGCGCGTTTAACCGGCACTTTGGGGAGAATAGATCGGTTAGACAGAGAATTGGAAGCACTGTGCTCGTCAGAATCTCCATCCATCTGAATGGATCCGATGTGACACCCCGTGCACTAACGGGTTCTTCGTCCTGACAAGAAATTGGGTACGGTAAACGAAATTAAGTACGATAAAGATGTATGAAGGTATCGGAAGAGGTCCTGACACGAAATTGAGTACCCTAGCCGAATAGAAAAGCAATCGATGCATCAAATACATTTCAAAGAAAGCAAAAAATGAAGCAAATATAATTACCACTTTTGAAAATGGTGAATTCAACGAACTAGAGAGGGGTGTGTGCATCATTTGGTTGTTTTGTATTTATTTTAAGCGATGGTTTACAAGAAAAAAACTCATTCTTCAAAATTAAAGGAGTGCGCTGGCTTTTCTGATTTCATTTAAAAATAAACCGATTTAAAGGGACAGGCCCATGAAAGTAAACCTATATTTACGATACGTCCATAGTGACTACCAAGCATTTTTATTACAATACATGCAAACTAAATTTCACATTTATTTGCCATGGAAAACTTTTTTCCGATGCGTTCAGCTCAAATGCATACCGTAAAGCCGCAAATATCCTTGTCGTCAACGCAAATTTGTCGTGAAATTATAATGCGATTAAAATTTGCATATATAGCTTTGAAATCTGCAGTTTATGGTATACATATGCGTTGAGCGCATTGGAAAAAAGTTGTCTAAGGCGAATAATGGTCAAATTTAGTTTGTATATATTGTAATAAAAATGTTTGATAGTCATTATGAACGTATCGTAAATATAGGTTTATTTTGATGGGCCTGTCCCTTTAAATTACACCAAAAACCAGTTACAACGCGTTGTAATCGATGAGATTTACTCAAAAACGTCAACGGCTACGTTTCCACCAAATATTATTGTAAAGTCCAATTCTAGCCCACGTGAGATTACTGACAGTGTGTTACCCTAGTGAGTATAGCATCTCTCCCTCTCTCTGAATATAAAAATAAATTCTTATTAATTTACATATTCCTGGAATCTGGAAAAAGGAGAGAAAGAAAGAGAAAGGAAAATCAATAAATGAGAAACATTTTTCTGGAAAATACAAATTGTTCGTGGCGGAATGTGGTCTGTCGCGTGTTCAATATGCTGTCAAATACATAGATAGTACACACAGACGTTGCAGACGTTGTATGTACGCCCATTTTGTACAACAAATCCATGGATACGCTTCTCTTCTATGTATATAAACGACCATTATTGTCTCAGTTTCTTTATATTTACTATGCCAAATGAATTCAAACATAGCTCATTTTGGATTAGTGATGGAAAATAATATCAATGTATCTTCGAAATATGATATTTTTACCTTCGAAATATGATATTTATGATTATTAACGATGATTAATGATGGAAAAACAATCTCAAAGAAGATTCGAGGATATGATATTTTACACATTTAGTTATACAGGCTTAATTCATTCATAAACTAATTCAACCAGTTGATGTGACAACAACCAGCGTATGATATTAGTGCGTATGAATTAAAGTGAGATATGGTGGCATATCTTAGGCTATATACACATCTGTGTGGATCTAAAGGAATTTAGTGAAAATATGTATATACATCCTAATGTTGTATTAGACGGCTACCATTCTAGCAATGATGGCTGCCGCGGGTAAATACTGATGCGTGTGAAAATAAGTATCAAATGACTGGGAACGTCGCCATATGTGGTTTACTCATTTTAGGACGGCGACAAAATTATTTTTAGAAAGGAATAAGTTACGTTGAAAATCCAAGTTGTTAGGTATATTTTTACATAGGTAACTTCCAAAAAAACGATGTTATTGTTAGTAAAGTGGCTCAAAATTGGATTAGGCTATAATACTTATTAGCTAATTTTTTGTTTGGAAACCATGTGAGCAGTTTAGAGTTTATTATTGTTAGACGAGGAAATAAAGTTATGTAGGGAAAAAACGGCTCAGGCAATAAGTGCAAAATAATATGCAATATTACGAGCCGTTTATTCGCCTAATGGTAAGAGATACATTATTATTTACGCGAAAAGTATGTCAAAGGACAAAGCCAATAATTTGTGTAAGTTACGAATGAGTTACAGGAATTGAAAAAAATATTGGATTTTCTTTTATGAAACTTCATTTTCTATTATAAATAAATAAACCTTTTACGCTTCAAGAGCGTGCTCCTTTATTCAAGGGTGGTACAATACAGTTTCAAAGTGAGCTTATGGCAAGGCAAGGCTTTAAGGCAAGTTTCTAACTTTAATTCTTTGGTTTTTATCCAAGTTAAATTTAAAGCTTGATAGTTCAAAAGCCCGACTTATGTCTTTGCGAAGTAAAGATGAATAAGCATAAACGAAATCATTTCACGATTGAGTTAAACAATTAAAGATTAATTCAATAAAACCACGTCAGGCGTAGGAGGTGTTTCTTTGTAATAAAGCCTGCACTCTACCTAGAATCTCAAATAGTTTCCTTGTTGAATGCTCTATTATAATTATGCCATTTCCTCGGAACTAACAAATTAAACAAAAAACTAAACTAAATCCAAAATATCAATAACCAGCGAAAAAAAATCAAATATGTGCTACACATATATAGGTGTGGTTGCCTGGCGCAGATCGTTTGCGTATTACTTCACGCTAGAGCGCGTTTCACACACACACAAACACGTACGTACACATGCCAATATTATGTATTGAATTCTATTCTGGATGGCGTAAAGGATCGCCGTAAAACGTAGAATATTCCCTCTTTGTGTAGGCCAAATTTACCTCAATTGTTCGAGAGGCCCAGACGAGAGCCGAGCAGATATATGTATAGATAGACCTTGGAATTAGGTTATAAGAGAGTTCCAGCAAGCGAATTCATACGTACTAGAAGGTGGAAGGTAGAAAGAAAGTGAGTAAAGGTAAAGGATCGAGAGCGGTATCTTTCTTTTATCTATGGCTTGACACAGAAAACTAAAGTAGCAGAATTTTGCAGCCTTTATTTTGAGATTTTCAGTTAATTAGTAATCATTTTTAGCCTTTTTCTTTATTCAGAGTGGTATTCACAGTAGCTTTTCAGTATGTCTTTTGTTCTGTTCATTAACGGGTTTAACCATAGAAAGATTCAACATAATATCTAAAACAACTCAGACCAGAAGATATCTAAAACAACTCAGACCCTAAAAAAGCAGACAAATCTGCAAAAGCTAAAATGAAAGTAGATAAATAAGATTAAAAATTAAGGGGGGGGGGAGGGATTAGCAGTCTAATGTAAATGTAAAGGTATACATATGCGGAGGCCTCTGCAAAATCATTATAAGTTCACCAAAAGGGGCAAAATGAAGAAAAAGCTGCAAATGACAAGTTTTGCAGGGGCAGTTACTCCAATTTTGTACTTATCTATGGAAAACGCAAAATGTCGAGTTTGGCAAAAGGCAAACAATTTCTTTTTCTTTTACTTTACGAATTTAAATATAAATGTTGCTTATCAAAATCAAAGGCTCAGGCCTCGTGACTCAGGACCACGCACAAAGGGATTACGAATTTTACTGTGAGAAGAATTGTCCAAACTATGACTGCATTGCAAAAAGGTTTTGAACAAAATACAAAGCCTGTTTCACGGTCATAGTCATAATACTTAATCCTATAGTATAGTTTTCTCACAGAGAACGTTAAGAGTAACCTTTCCATGGGACTGTGTCTTTGATGACTCAAATTCGGCAACCACGAAAGTATTCCATATAGATGTGAGGAAACTCAATGGACTAATGAGTGCGTGAATTAGGAGGGATCTAAAAGGCGGGGGAAACCGATACCGTACATTTGTCAGAGTGTCTGTGAAATCCGACACCTCGTTCGCGTTGCGGCAACCGTTTTGATGGTTCACGCCTTTTCACCGGGCGCTTCATTAATCAAATGCAAATTAGGATTCGCAGCAGCTCGAGCGGGAAAGGGAGGGGGTATTTTTCATGATTGCGCCTGGCTTCCCTGCGTCTGGATTGGAAATTTGCACCCAAATAGTGAGCAAAATAGACAACTAGTGTATTAGTACATTGACGGCAGATCTTTACATATAGTCTATTCAAGCTTAAAGCGATATGGCACGTGGTATGTGAAACGATACATTCTAAATATGCAAATTCCTGTGCCATTCTCGTATTTTCGGCACAGAATGGAACCGTTGTCCACATTCACTCTACAAATCATGTGATGTATTATACAGCTTTTTGAACAGCCAGCTATTTTACAAATATACAGAAAACTTGCAAGGAACAAATAAATGATGTGGAAATACTGGAGTTCCCCGAATTTACATACTCCCAAGGGTGCGTCTGACCACTTGGTGATGACCGGACAAAAACCGAGAGTTTAAGTTTAGAGGGCATATGTGGATGTGGCAGGAGTCGAACCGGCGATTCATCTCTTGTACACGGCGACCGCTCCCAGGGGAGCCATCTAGCCCACACGAACGAGTCAGCTAGTGGAAGGAACTGGGAAAATGGCAGTAGGAAAGTTATGAACTTTTATCCAGCACAATTCCCTAAAGAGATTCGGGGCTAATTCAAAATTCGTTGCTTATTGGAAAAAAATCGTCAATTAGCAACCTTGCGATATTATGATAATATTTATATTGGTCTAAACTAAATTGAAATGACTAAACTAAATGTCTAAATAACACAACTGAAAACAATCGACTAATTGTTCAACAATAATTAAAGCGAAATACCGGCCGAATTTTGCAACGCATCACGGACAACTGAATTTTTACGTATTTATGCTAATTTGCTCGAATTTAGCTCGTTTTTTTACTCTAATTTATGTTCATTTGCATAAGCTGCATAAGAATGCTGGTCTATTCGATGTGTTTCAAAAACCGGCCGGTATTTCGCTTTAAGAATATGGACTTGGACATGCGTAATTCGTATAATTTGAAAGTAGTCAAGAGGGGCGTGATATTTACGGTGCACGCATATGGTCACTGAATCATTATCTGTCCATATAAGGATGAAAGGGGATTAACTAGGAGGTTGAATAGAAACGAATTATATATGAACGCAAACCCATTGTGCCTATGCCTATGTGCCTATGCCTATGCCGTACGACACGGTTTTAAAACGCATTCTAGACAACTGCATTCCCATGTATTATACGCAAAGAATGTTCCACGCTGTGATGGAAATACACAAAAGGCGCACAATTTGCATATAATACATGGAAATGCATGTGTGCAGCATACGTGTCATACCACAATAACGTTTTATCTGCCTAAAAGGAATTGATGTTTCTTATGGCAATATGATGTAGTTGTACACAATGGCTATGTGTACGTATAGGGTCACAAATAAAAAGGCAAAAACGTTGTCAGTTGCAGTTCGAATAGCGGCTGAAATCCGATTTTAAAACCACGATGCCGGCCAATCCTAATGCAATTCATGGCAGATGATGCTACAATTTTCTGACAGAAAAGCCCGGCTCAGCTATTCTTACTTGAACGAGCGGCTTTGCGTTTTCGCTACTTTTTTGTATAATGGCAGGCGGAAACCATGTGATAATTTACTCAGGAACGATATCCTAAAGCCTAAGCCTAAGCCTAAGCCTGACATCGGCTAATCTAATTTTCATCGGATACGGTATGCTATTCCTTGGAATATCATACGGTATTTATTTTACACGTTCGCGCGTTTTCGTCGCGAAAGTACCATCCATGTTCGCTTTTCCATTTTATTTATATTTTACATTAGGTGTACGCAAAACACGGCGCAGGTGTGTGTGTGTGTGTGTAATTTTCATACTGTAAGCTGTAGGAAAAAAACTATGTGAAACTACTGCAATGATATAGGTGGATGGCAGTTTGGCGCCGAAAACGCACGTAAGTCCAAATAAATACTCTATTATAAGGGCGAAGATTATTTTCAATAAATGTTGTACAGTATTCTCGAGCCTTATGGGAAAGTCCAGCGTGTTTTACAGAAACTTTTCAACGTGTGTCACGACGTGAGACTTGTCATTGATTATGAAAATGCATGTTTTCTTTCTGTTTTTATAAAAAAAAATTTGATTTAAAGCCGCAGTTGTTAAATGCGATCAATATTTAAAACGAAGCTGGAGTGTGAAATTTGTGAAATAAAATTAACTTGGATAAATTGCTCCGCAATAAACCCCCCTCCAGCTGCCCGTCAATCTTATTTGCTAGTTTAAATTGGTGGTTGCAAAAACAGCATTCAATTAATTCAACTTGTTCTAAAATACCAAACAAACTCATTTGCGATCCTCATCGAGCAAAACACAAGTGTCAACTAATAAAACGCATAGGAAATACAAAATTTGTCAGGTCTTACAAATTCGTTTCAAGGGCCCTTTTTTCAGAATACTGCAAGATAAGTGGTAAATGATTGTGATACTGAATATTACCGTAATTAAACTTCTAACCTACGAGTTTAACTTTCTTCATTTAGCACCAGCAACAAGGCAATTACAGTAAAATTTTCTAAACGAAGCTTTCCAAAAAATCTACAAAATTTCCAGAAGCTCTCATCAAGATAAAACTATACGATGGGCGGCTCAACTCCCAAAAAGGGACTTTTCTCCCGATTGTCGGCCAAACTTATGGCAACATGACTGAAGATCCACAATGCTTATGAATACAATCTAGGCCCTTGGGGAGTTTGTATTTGTTGGAGAGAAATGACGTTTTCGCCCTGACCCCCACCCACGCAACCCAGCCAGAGGTCAGGCGCTCAGGCCCACGGAAAAAAATGTAGATTATGAAAATTTGCACGGTTACCGGGTGTATTCGCCCATAGCACAAGTACATACTGTGCATTGACTGTTGTTGAATGCATAGTTTATTTATGTATGGTATGGACAATAAACGATGTACCTTGTTAGAGGAAAAATTCATTTGACCACTTGATCACACAACTGATCAAGTGGTGCTCCCTTTTAAAGCTATATAACGGTCGCTTTTTCTAAAACGTATGCTTCCCATATGAGGTATGCAAATACATATTATTATACTAAAAATCGCCCAGTTAGCGAGCATTGATTTGCATACACTACTGACTACATAGGACCACATCTACATCGTCAAAAATACGTTTCAAAATCGGCTGTTATATCACTTTAAAGCGAAATACCGGCCGGTTTTTGAAACGCATCTCAAGTACTTGCATTCCTATGCAGTTATGCTAAAAGGGGTCTATTGGGGACTATTTTTTATTCAAATTTATGATCATTTGCATATGAAGCATAGGAAAGCAGGGAGTACTCGATGCGTTTCAAAAACCGGCCCGTATTTCGCTTTAACGGAAATGTGTGTTTAATTTCTTCGGCATTAGTTTGACTTAATTTAATAAATTACAAATTATTAGTCAATAAATCAAAATGCAATTCAAAAAGCATTTGCATTTGCATTTGCATTTGCAAAAAGCATTTGCTATGGTAGGACTAAATTTGCAAAATTGCTAAATAATTCGGCAACCGAAGTTCAACCTTTATCGGAACTGAATTAATCCTAATTCAGTCCCAACTACACAAAATTGCCAGCAGTGACATTTGGATGAAAAGTATAATAGAGCGGAAAGGTCATATTAAGTTAAGAAGTTTTGCTTGGAAGCAAAATAGTCCTGCCACGTTTTTGTTCGGCCGTGATTAATATGCGTTATAAATAATCTTTTGTCCGAGGCTTTTGCGAAGCCATATATCACTTTTATATGTTGCGATCTGGTAAACATTTCATTTCGAAACTTATTTTTAGGGGGCAAACGGCAAAGTGTCGAACAGAAAATTCCGAAAAACTTTTTTGGGGAGCCAAAGTTATCTTATTATTTACAGGAGGAAGGTTTATTTGTCCCAATGTCGGCAACGAAAATTAGAATATCTCAAGTCTGCTCTCGGGCATATTGGAAAGTCGCCTCAGGCCGCTCAGGCGGCGATAGCCGTCTGGTTTGCAAATATTATATTTGTGATACGTTTGTTTTACATTTTCTTATAGTCGCAGGCCGTTTCTTTTAGAAAACCCAGTTCACATTGACAGAGACTGCATTAGTGTCAGATATTCATAACATTAACGAATTCCCCCTTGTTGCTTCAACTTCACGATATAATGATCATCTTATTTCTACTTTGTTGAGAAACAACCGCCCACAGACTTATGTGGTCTGGGAATTAGTTTACTTTCTTGGGCACCAGTAAACCGGAATGAGGTGTACTGTATACCCCCCCCCCCGTACGTAAATCAATCAATACCTTGAGTCTGCTCGTTATCGATTACACAAGTGTCCTGTTCTTCAAGGCTGAGACAGCCGGGTCCAATTGATTCAATGAGGGCCGAAGACCCACCCTGAAATACTTCTAGAAAGTGAATGAAAGGAATTAAACGGTTTATGCTGCGTGAGCGCGAATTGACCTCGATTTTTCATTCTAATTAAATTCATCTTTTGCATATGCTGTATTGGAAGTAATCCAAAGTTCGGTTTCAAAAACCGGATGTTTTACCGGTTTAATCTATCACCGTTAAACTGGCGCATCAACTGTTGAAAATAATGAATAAAAAATAGAAAAATTCAATAAAGTTAAACTGCTGTAAAATATGTAAGATACGCAGTCAAGAAGCAACCCTTATGTATATGAGACATGACTCATAATTATAGCGTGAATAATGGGAACATATATCGTACGAAATGTATATATATAAATAAATGGTTTTCTCAAAGTTAAAACAATAAAGTTAACGAAATAATATTGAGCTAGCAAAAGAGCCAGAGTGGAGGGGTAGTCCTTCACTATTAACGGCGATAAATGATATGAAGGAAAATTATTAATCATATGTCAGCAGTCAGTAGGGGCACTGCTCTTATTGTTATTACTGAAAATCCTATGTCTAGTCTAGACCCTTTGCCAACTAGTGTTATAGCTTATAGCTGGAAATGTCAACCTCTTCCGAATGTGAATAACATTTTTCATTTTTTGGGAAATAAATTTACTTTATTCAAATGCCGTGAGAAAATAATTTGTGAGATATATTATTTATTCCAAAGACGGTGTTTTTTCTCATGCTTCCGGAAATACTTATTGCAATGTATATGATTCAAAATCGTGGTGGCTATTTCGGGGTATCATTCTTCGTAGAAACAAAAATTATGGGGGGTAGCATTTTACCATATGGTATTATAGTTTTTTATGGGGTATTATTCTACTATCGGTCAGGTAGCGATCTACAATTCTACTCAATTTGTTGGTAATTCATTGTGTAATGTTTGATGGTTAGGCTGTTAGGCCGTTAGGCTGTTAGGCAGTGTGTTTCATATACGTCCTGTGTATGTAATCTCTTTCTCTCTTTCTGTACATTGAACCAGCCATAGTCTAGCTAGTGATTGTGCGTATCCGATGTGCTCGCCCACTCAATAAATATTATGTATTTGCTATACCACCGGATCTACTGTATATTCCATATATAATACGGAAGACATACATATATGAAACACAATGCCTAACCATCAAAAATTACAATTGTGAAAGTTTAGCTATGAATTTAAAGCGAAATACCGACCGGTTTTTGAAACACACCGAGTACACCAGGATTATTTTGCAGCTTATGCAAATGAACATAAATTAGAATAAAAAAAATCGAGTTATATTCGAGCAACTTTGAAATACATAGGAATGCAAGTACTTGAGATGTTTTTTCAAAAATCGGCCGCTATTTCGCTTTAACAACCTCCATAACAACAAAGTATTCACTAGAGAATAAGAACGAAACGTGGAAAGGAAGATATTAATTTGAATGTAACGTTTTGACATTCTTGTGAGTTTTTGGATCTGAGATCTGAGAGCACATATGTGATATGGACTAGTCTGAAGACCGACTCCGACACTAACAAAAGCTCCAGAATACCAAATGACTTCAATTCGGCAATGAAAAACATTGCTAGCCAACGAATTTCCCACATCGGTCTTAAGATTCTTAAGAAGACTTCCGCTTTATACATATTTTTTGAAAACAGAAGCAACTCAATTAGTTTCCAAAACATGGAGTTCAAGGCGTCAAGCGGAGCTAAAGCGCACCGCAAAAGAACGTGCTTGGCAAGAAGCAAAATATTACTGTTCCATGCAAATTACCTAAATATGGTGCAAATAATCGCCTCACGCAATAGCTCAAAGAAGAGAGAAAAACTAAAATTGTCCTTAAAATATAGACGTTGACGGGGTGATTTGACGCGCCAAACAAGCCGTCAACTGCTATTATTAAAGCGAAAACGCGCAATTTTCCATGACAAAGCACTGAAACAAAAGATTTATGGCCAGTTCACATGCACAAATCATGGAGAGACAAGCAAAGTGGCATGGGAAGGCTAAATTGCTATAGTGCTCATGCTAATTGCTTTCAAACAGCACAATTTTTTTTAGCTTTTCTAATCCTCGAAAATCTAGAGTTTATTTTATCAAATGATAAATTGTTCACTTCCTTGAGCATATTCCAGGTGTTTTTTTATTATGACAATACACCTTGGTCGGAAAGACATAGGTTATAATGCATGCTGATTGTTAGTGTTTTGAGAAAAACATTTTGGAAAAGAATTCGGGTAGCTAAAGAAGTTAATGTCTCTGAATCCAATGATACAGTATTCTATGCTAAAAATTATAGTATATTTTGGGTGAAAACTAGAGGAGGAATCTTTTCAATGTGATTTAGTAAGTGCACTCGCTGACACGCCTATTCGACATAAATTATTCAGCAAAAAAAAAAGACACTGGGAATCCGATACACATACGCATAGATAACAATGTCCAAGGTATTCAGATACTTTTCCTACTAGAAAAAAAGACAGAAACACGGAAAGATAAATGAAAACTGAATGAGAATTCACCTATCCCTCACCCACGTATCACCTACAACGAGACAATCTGATGGTGCGCGGCGAAAACAATAAGGTGTGCCTACATCTCGCCGCGCACCTCGCCCATTCTTCGCCAGAATCTCTCCAGGGTAAAAACTGGGGAAGATAGGGCGAAGTCGCCGCGCACCCTTTCGTCTGGTTTTGCACAAATTTTCGTTTTTTCTTACAATCGTAGCACTTACCCACTCACCTTTCCCCGCGCGAAATTTTCGCATCAGGGTTTCTCCGCGCACCACCAGAGTTTCTTTGGAACATGGGTTCGCGGTTCGCGCACTTCTGGCTCATCTATGGCACACTGTTGATCAATTGCCCACCTCAATATAATGTGCATCGTTCATCACGTCCTCGCCTGTATTGATGACAGGCGGAGATAGGGCTGTCTGGCGAGATGGACCAATCGATTTCACGTTTGGATGTCCTGAAAATCAATCAATACTGAACTAATAAAAAAAAATCGATTTCCAAGTAAATCAATAAATCGACCCCCACATCTGGAATTGTAAGGCACCACCCGAAAACAATATAAACGAACAATAAATAACAAACAATCATACATCAGAATGAATACCGTATGAATACGATCATATTCAGATGCATTATATTGTCATAACATTATATGTTTTTATATTTGTATTTGTGCGAGAGTTATAAACCAGAGAAACCTAAACTTAAGAAATATAGGTAGCAAGGAGTTTTAGTCAGAATTTGGTTAAATTACACAATTAAGTGTCCTGCAGTCCTGTTGTAAGAAATGTCAGTCGATAGCAGCAAGTTGGCGCAAAAAACGTTAGCAAAGATGAATAATACGTATGGGCAAAGAATTTTATTCCCTACACACCTACCCTACATTTAAAGGGAATCTCATGGCTGTTTTCCATATGCATGCAAAAGATGTCTTGTTCATGACCAGAAAAATTATGATAAACCATGAAAAGTCAAAATGCAGAATTACGAAGAGGTAGTCCTTCAAAACTATTAACTTATCAGGAAACCACGGTGCATACCCCTTAGCACAACAAAAAGGTAATCTCAAAATAAAAGGGGCCCAAGAAACGTGCAAAATACTCTTCAATGTCTCCATTTTTATCTCGTGTGCACTCGGCTCAAAGAGCATATAAGCACAGTCATTGTATTGTGGATTTATACGCACATAAAACGTGGATGCAAAGAATAGCTAGGAGCCTTGTGTTAAGTAGTTCTTTTTAAAGGCATAAAGGGAAAGTAACATCTCTCTCTCTCTCTCTCTATCTCTCTATCTCTCTCTCTCCCTCTCTCACTCACTCTTTCTCTTTTTTCCCTCCCACCCATTGGAAGTAATGCAAAATGTTATCACATTCATTGTTCTTCAACTACCAAAGACATCATTGTTTGATGAACACACGTGGAGAGTTTTCATAAATAAACGAAGAAAAATTAAAACAAATGTAGGATAATTTAAAGTGCAAATACTATGTAAGAATTTCATAGAGATAGCTTGTTTTGACATAATATGAAGTAGAAGCACTTTCCTATTCAGAAACTATGTGCCGCTACGGTTGCCCGCTACAAAATGGGAAACTAATCCGCGCAAGATTTTTTGTGTCATGCGGCAAACACCGGTAAATCATTGATGTAGACTGAGCAATTATTCTCGTTTTTTCACCAAAACAAGAAACCAAACAAGAATTATGATGAAATTAAAGGGACAGGCCCACCGATATAAACCTACGTTTATTATTTGTTCATAATTCATGAAAAGGATATTTATTATAATATACACAAACTAAATATTATTCAGTTTCACCATGGGGAAGTTTTTCCTGTGAGCTTTCCTTACAGAAGGTACCGTAGACAGGTCATTTGCATAGACATTTTCATACATACCTTTGTCGGAAAGGGAAGTTAAGTCGTTGCATATCCACATCAAGGTGTGTATGCAAATGATTGTGCAAATGACCTGTCTACGGTACCTTCCGAAGGAAAACTCACCGGAAAAACTTCGCCATGGTGAATCTGAATAATTTATTTTGTATATATTATAATAAATACCTTTTTATAATTATGAACATAATAACGTGGTTTATTCGTGGGCCTTCACTTAATGATTAAGGGTCATGCCATTTCAAATGACCCCTATTTTTGATGATTCCATCGTTTCTCCTGCAAATATAGTAGGATCAATATTTTCTAATTTCAAGCGCAAAAATCACTCATTATTAGCAATTTACGGAGCAGTCATACACAGCTATCATCGCAGTTGGCACGCCCATTCGCGCTTATTGGCCGATGTAGCAATTGCCACGCCCAATAGATCATATTGCCCATTTAGCGCGAAGGGGCGTGACAAATGCGATAAATAGTTGGGTATGACTGGCAGGGGTAAATTGCTGAATACTGCGTGAATTTTGCGCTTGAAAATTAGAAAAATATTGCATCCTACTATATTTGACATGGAGAATCAGATGAAATCATCAAAAATAGGGGTCATTTGAAATGGGCCTGACCCTTTAAACTTAAAATTTCGCTGTCCGGAGCAGTTTTCACATGGAACCAAAACAACGTCATTGTATGTGGGAATTCACTTTGCGAATTCAAAACTTGGGTGTGTTGCCTATTTCATTCAACTATAAGGAGAGAAATTAGATTTTAATAAAAATCTAAGTCAATATTTATATATGAAGAGAATTAAAATTACGTAAAAACAAATTAAATTACGATCCAATTACACATATCAAAAGTCCATGCAAAACTATAAACTACAACGAAGTGAAGCAAGTGTTTAAAGGAAAAATCTAACGCGATATTTCATAAAATTATAAATCAATAGGAAACTTAGTGCTTTATAGCACTATCAATATTCGCATAGTAATTCACATTTTCCATGGCACTTTGCCATATTTGCGATAAATTGGGCCATAAACAGTATAAAATACATACGCATAATAAGAGGCTGGAATTGCCGCGCGCGCCATGGGCTGAATAATTTTTGGAATACTTAATTGCATTGGGCAGCCGATTCTTTCATCCTATATACGGCATAACGAATTATCGCGGGAAAATGCGCAAACCAATCAATGGCCTCAGCAATTAAGATTCTTTGAATATTCAAGACAATAATGGCATTGAAAAGCAGAATTTGCATATTCAAACCCATTGAACTGGGACTTATTGTTAGATCATCACGGTTGTGCGGCTGCCGTGCAAAATAAAGTAGATGAACTAAATTGTAACTATGTTCATATGTATACTACAACTACTAGAACTAGAACATGAGTGAGAAGTACTCAAATGAACGTTTTGTTTATTTGTAAGTTTAAATTACTTGCGTGAAATCCATAAAAAGTAATGTATGAGGACAGAATTTATATTTCTTTTCTCAAAATCCAAACAAGGGGATCATTTTCATGTCGCTTTGGGTACTTCCGCTGCAGGTCGAATGCTATTTCTATAAAAGGGAAGATGACGAGGTCAGGTGACATTACGGCAAATAGTGTATACATATATATTCATGTGCACACAAAAGAATAGTGAATATATTGTTGTGTGCAAAGTTATTTCTTATCGGCCATATAGAAAAATACATAAAATACTTACAGTATGATAAGATTGGAACCACATTTATAGGTAGAACCGGAGAACCACGTGAAAATAATAATTAACACTCTATTGAACACAAATTTAGCTAAAAGTGTTGAACACAAATCTAGAAAAAAAAAATAGAAAAATTATATTTGATTACATAGACAAACAAATGCTCAGATTTAAGATGATTCCATTCATGTAATTCATGTTTTGATTGTTCAAAATTTTAAACAAAATAATTTTTTTTTATTTGACAAATTTGAAATCAAAACACGGGGCAGAGGTAACGCGATCGCACTAATTGATGTTATTGTCTAAAATCCTTTTTCAGATGTTCTTCTTTAAAATATCAAGAAAATATTATTAGCCATAAGCTTACATTCTCCCTCAGAATTTATACAAGTCAAAGAAGTTGCGAAGTTCAGCTATCACCCAAAGTAAAAGTGCTAATTGCGTAGATTCCGCCGCTTTTTGCATTAAACTACGGCAACAAATTGCCACGCAATACCGGCAAAGACTAAAAAATTATATAAAAAAATTTCATATCACGCATTGAATTCATTTATAGATTTCGAAAAACAAGGTGTGGGAATAAGAATGTACAACGAGATAAAGTTCCTACGTTTTACAATGATTACGACAATAACAGCGTTGTCATAATGATGCCGACTACAATTAATAGAGACGGACAACTTTTTGACTAGTATGGTACATGTACATACTTAGTATTCTCAATGAACTGAACGACGTCAAACGTATGGTTTAGTAGCTTTTAGTTTTATTGTGGACAGAAAATAGAAACACTAAAAATAGAGTAAGTCACAGTTAACTAAATAATTGGGAAAAAAAATAATTGTAATTTTA
Source organism: Pelodera strongyloides (assembly GCA_036852015.1). Taxonomy (NCBI): domain Eukaryota; kingdom Metazoa; phylum Nematoda; class Chromadorea; order Rhabditida; family Rhabditidae; genus Pelodera; species Pelodera strongyloides. Next base: position 1,266 of record JAANDG010000918.1, on the reverse strand, counting down.
TAGCAAAAAATCGGATGTTTTTTTTCATGGAATCTGATGTTTTCTTTTCCTTCTAAAGCACATACTTCGTATGATTTCGAAAACTTCATAACATCATAAGTACAAAAAGTAGACAATACATAAGGTTGTTTCAAGCAGCAGTGTAAGTAAGGCTTAGGCTTATCCTTAGGCATAGACATAGGCTTATGTTGTATACATGTGCAAGGAGATGCGACCTCCATACTAACAGAGTGACGAAATTCAATTCACTCTCCGGCAGTGGTCTATCTCATAGCCAATGGAGCACTTCAATGCAAAGGCTATTGGTTGGGTTATACTCAGATATACATATGTTTCGAGTTCAGGTTTAGGGTATATATTCAAGCATACAAGCAGACGTTGACCTAATTGTTAGATCTTATGTGTTTAGGGTATATTTTTTAACAGAAGCATACTAGTACACATTTACGATGGTTGTGACACATCAAAAAGTTAAAGGTGACGTTTATATCAAATCGACTTCGGCTAGCACTAATAATAAGTAATCATTATCCTCTTTAGGTCAACTTACAAGATACAATTTAATCACTAAGGAACTACAAAGAACGTATGGGAAAAATCAATAAGTGACTATAAACTACAACTAAATGTATGTTCATCAAGTGTGTGTATGTGTGTTGTCAATAATTGAGGTGACGAGAGGGAGGATGTGCCCACTTAGATGAGACCCGCTCTTTCCAAGGGGCCAAGAGGCCAAAAGGGGGCCAGATCCTTGAGTCCTACGATCCGGCACCCTTGCCCGCTAGGGGCTAGGGTAGGGTGCCTGCACGATAAGCGCCCGCCAGAGCCTAAGAAGGGCTAGCGACGCACCCGCAAATTAATAGAAGCCGATTGCAGAAAAGCGAATAGAAAATTAGTTGTGAACTCTAGCGCATAATCGAATAACATTGGATTGTGGAAGTGGAAAAAACGAAGAATAAGTAATGCCAATGGATGCATATAAATTAAAGGGAAACGTTTTGACCTTGAGCTAACATTACATATAAGCGCTGACAATGAGTGACGTCCAGAAACTTATGAGTTGCAGGGACCTCGTGAGGGTGATGTGTACAGCTGAGGTTCTGTGGTCGTCAGGTCTAAGGCATCTCCTAAGTGAACCGCTAACAATGGCCGCGGCTTCTGAAGACGTACAAGAGCTCATTTGGTGGATAATTTATAGGATTTAGGGAATGTCGAGAATTGTTCAGCTTGAAATTCTCTATAATATGAACTATTGTACGTCTTCAG
>JAANDG010000917.1:0-37348 GCA_036852015.1 Pelodera strongyloides | reverse complement strand
GCGAAGCAAGACTGCTTGTGCATCAGTCACACGCAGGAGCCATCATTGGAAGGGCTGGACATAAAATCAAGGAACTCAGGGAGGAAACACACGCCATTATTAAGGTATTTGCATTTTTGTTATTCTCTTATTTTTTTGTAATTGACTGCATTACCGCTTACTCTAGGGGAAAGTCCCGGGACCGGTTACAAGCAGAACAAAGTAGATGACGAACCATTTGTACATTTCATTGTTATTTAGATGGTTATTAGAAGCTTACTCGAAATTTGAAAAGGGGTGCTAGTAGTATATAAAATTATTTATTGTCTGAAAATCGTATCCTTCAGTAACTTCAGTTTGATTTTGCTGTATTTCAGAATGTGTCATTCATAGCATACTTTATTTGATTTAAGAAAAAATCACCTTCATATATTGCTTCTTCGCTCCCTTCTCGTGTTTAGCTGCTAAAAACCGAATTACCGTTATTTGAGTAATCGTAATATTTTGCAAGTGCAAACAGACGCAGATCTTCTATGTGATGCAATTGCACCGGTGAAATGTGACACATGCGTTGGTCGAAACCACAAGTACTAATATTTGGTTACTTTCAGGTGTTTTCCAATGGGTGCCCACAGTCCAGCGACAGAGTTGTGCAGATAGTCGGCGCTGAGAACGTTATGGCCGAAGCCGTGAATACCATCGTCTACTTCATCAAAGAAATTCCCGTGAAGGTAAGCGCTTTGGTAACTTTTGACAATAAGCTTTCAAACGTAGTGTAATCAACCCAATGTCAGTGCAGTGCATTATCTATTTTAGGGACAAACTCGTCAGTACGATGCTACAAGTTATGATCCTACTATCATACACGAATACGGAGGTTAGTTCTTGCTCTTGCAGTATAATCGACATAATCTAAAAATAAATATAGCTTACCTAAACGCGGCCTCATTTTAATGTAACCATGAAACATCAGCATAGCGATGCAATAAAATTATTAGTTGATGGACCTAGCATTTTCGGGCAAGTCACGCTATTAAGGCTTTATACAATACAAATCGTCTAGTTGAATTTGTTCGTGTTTTAGACTTCTATAGTGAGCAAGTTTATAGTCTTATTCCAGGATATCCGGCTGACAGTAAGATGCCCGGTGGCCGCTTCGGGCCTCCCGGTGGTGGTATGGGCCGTAGAGGACCTCCTCCTGCTCGTGGAGGAATGGGCGGTATGGGACCAATGGGAGGTAAGCAATTGACCTGTTTATGTTTGTTGTGTAATTTGGTATCCCCGTTTACCGATGGAGTCTATTTATCTAAGGAAATTTATCTTATAGGACCCGGTATGCGTGGACCTATTGGTGGTGGTCCCGGAGGCCCTGCTCCGTATGGCGGCAGTTCGCTAGGAGGGCCCATGGGCGGTCTTCCCCCTCAGATGGGACCAATGTCTGGTGGTATGGGTCCCGTCCTGGGTGCCGGTGGTATGGGTGCTCCATTCCAGCCCTACCCCCCTCAGCACGGACCTCCCAATGGAAACCAAGTTAGAACAACGCAGGTAGTACCTATATCAGCTAAACTGTGTTGTTACAAACATGTCCTGTTGTATGTGCGCCTCTCTAAGGCTCAGTATATCTTCTTAAACAAACGTAAGCGTAAGTACCTCCCGAGTGTATTTAGATGGTTTAATTTGGTTATTATAGGTGACAATTCCTTCCGAGCTTGGCGGTACGATTATCGGTCGTGGTGGTGAACGCATCAACAGAATCCGAGAGGAATCTGGTGCTCAGATCCAACTAGAACCGTCGAATGGTCAGGAAGAGCGCATAATCACCATCACTGGAAACGAACAGCAGATCCATAACGCCCAGTACCTGTTGCAACAGTGGTGAGACTGAATGTCTATTTTTTACATTCAACGGCCTTTTGTTTCTTCTGAGCTCGGAGTTAAATTTTCTGCGATTATGAAAGCTTATACTTTAAACATTTTAGTGTTCGCAGTTCTCTGCAGCAAGGCGGTGGACGAAAGTACAACCAGTAACTCCACTCCCACGTTCCGCCCATCTGGTGCCAAGTTTTAAAAGGGATATTTTCTTCGGTTTAATGTCACTGTTACTCATTTACTATAAGCATGTATTCGCTCTCTTAATGGGGCAGTCTTTTCAACGTACCCCTTTGGGAACCGTAACTTCGTTGTTGTTATATGATTTTTTGTTTAATAAGGTGGATATAAGATCTCAGTGGTGGATTCACACTGTTGTTACCCTTTCTCGTTGATAACCAAAGTGGCCACACATAAGATCGCTTATTATTTATTATCACACGCTTTTTCGCTGTGCAACCATTTTGGTTTTTTACTAACTGATCAGTAAATTTTTTTGGAAAAACACAAATGAAAACAGTTTTATATCAAAAGACTGACAAAGAACAACGAAACACAAGTGAAGGTATTTAGTTAGGAAATATATAACAGACGTGAATGTACAATAAACAGAAAATGTTTCTAGTGACCGTTCATGGGTTCATGCTATCTACTGATTGAAACAGTTATTTTAACACATTTAGCTAGTTTTTTTTGTTTGCGAATAGTACCAAAAGCATTAACTAGGTGACGGCTTTTTTGGTGTACTTTGAGCTGCGAAAAGTGCAAATCAGCGAGTCATATTGAAACAACACACTGTATGATCCAATGCAGATACAAACCTCTCACTATCTGGTTTTCCCCTAGTTTGTCATTCACATACGCATAAGAAGAAGGAAACTATTAGATACCCGAAATCAACAATTAGCAATTCTCGTCAATCTTGAAGCGCGGAAAGATGCCTGTATATTGGTGGAACGCGCAATGACGACAAATAAACATGGAACGCTAGGCACAAGTACATAATACAGAATCAGCAACAATTTCGTAAGTAACTTAGACAAAAACAAATAGGCTACCACGGAGGAATTGAAAGCAGGGAATGCAAAGCACAAGAAGACAATTTGGGGAGAATGTCACGGTCGCCTGTTGTATGTGAGGGAGCGGACAGTCGCGGATCAGACGGAGCAATCCCGGAAGATCAGGAAATCATTTCTGACGAGGAGCTGCATCCCTTGTCAAACTGGTTGACTGCAAATATTATGATTATAGAAAATCGTTTTTGCTTGATCATTTGGTATACTAAAGGTAAGTACAAAATGTGATGACCATATACGTTTAATTGTGGAGTGGTACTTGTGCTTCAATATATCTCATAGATGCAAGGATTCTAAAATAGAAAACGTACCAATATCCGTGACTAACTGTGGGTGTTCCTTGAGAACATCTTCCCACCCAGGAGTGCTCGTGATGTGCTTTGGACGTTCGAGGATGAACTAAAATTACACATATATTATTTACGTATCTTACATTAGCATACTGTATAGCACTGCACACTACAAACCATAGCGAGTAAAGTATAAATATAATTCCATATAAATCCCAAACTCTCTACCTGAACAGCCCGTTTCCTCAATCTCGGTGCACCGTACATGTCTCCCAATATCAAGAGTTGACAGGCATTATCACTGGTTATGGCTTCCATCAACGTCTTCTCACAATACGTTTTCAACTCATCCAGGCGGTACTTATCAGCGGCAATTAATAGCTCGGACGCTGCAAAGGAACGGAAATTGACAAGAGTTATAGCTGAGCATGCTACAACACTAAGTTCCAAAACAAAGGAACACTATCAACTAAACAAAGGAACACTCATTCTATACACGAAAAAAGCCTGTTTGTGGGTCAGAAAAAGAAGGAACGTTATTTATGGCTCATCGTCCCGCGAGTAGTAAAAAAACACTCCGTAATGACCTACAATATGCTGGGGTATGGTATTTGCCCAAGCCTAGTAAGTAAATGAATTAAAAGTTACCAATTTCTGAAATGTCCTTGCTGCACTTTCCACAGTAAATATAGTGCAGCATTTCCAGAACTACATCGTGTTCCAGATCCGTAATTGTCATCTCGCTCTAAGAAGGTCACAACGGTAATTCACACACAAAGAACACCTTGTTCTTCATGAAATTGAGAACAAAAAGATTCAATTTTTGTTTTGAATATAGCTATTATAGCGAAATCGAACAACAAATCGTTTATCTACACACAACAATCGAAATCCTCTTCGAACTGCAACCTAAGTGAACAAGACAACACAACACAGCAAGACAGTTTCCTGTTTTCAAAAGTAGAGCCCATATAACATAATGCACTCACATTTTTCGCCTCGTTCGTGTCCGGATGCTTGAGCATGGCTCCCAACACGGGAGATCTGGCCGCTAGAATTGCTCGATGGGTTCGAATCTCACGACCGCTTACCTGAACGATTTCAACTTGCAATTGTCGAACCAAGAAACGCACATATTACTCAAATACAGTGAGGGCTTTGGAATAAAAATGCCGGATTCACAAATATGTTCATGCGTAAACTTCCGAGACATTCGTGATTACCCATACCGTCTGTTCCAAAAAGAACTCACTCGTATAACAAAGTCCGTGAGCACATCCTCTCGGAACAATCGCAAGTAATCTTCGACCAATTGTTGCTCGCAATTTGATGTCTGAAACTGACGGAACCTGGCTTTAGGGTGGGCATCCTCATTCAAAGTCCAACATCATAAGAACACCCATACCCACTACCAAATCTCATAGTACTGCAAAAAGCAGTCTAGTCTGGAACCTTTTAGGGATAGTCTGAAGAGCCTTTGCTCTTTTACTCAAAAGCGCCTGATTGATACAGGACATTTTTGAACATTTCATCATTACTATGACCGTGACCGTACACGTAAAAAAGCTTGAAAGAACGTGGTTAGTGAAAACATTCTACTGCTAATTGCGTTTTTGAAATTACGGTACAGAGACAGATCAAACTCAAGAAAAGAAAGAACTTATAAATGAAGGAAAGACTTACCAAAATAGGCTCCGTGGTAGTAGTCACAGTTTCCACGGCCACATCAATTTCCACGAAAACAACGATCAGATCACGTGGGAGGATTTGTGGGAAAAGAACGTCCCTCTGGAACAATGATAGTTAACCCAAAGTGTTCCGACACATTCTTCTTCTTAACAAGCACATTCCTTTCTTAAAATACATGACATCACCGGTTCAAAATCGATTTCTGACAACTATATAGCATCACACGGTGAAGGTCACACGAAGAGGCCATGTTCAGAGTTAAAATGCTAATTAACTACGAGATAATTGAAAACATTTCCTGATGTATGTTCGTACCTTTATGTAGGATACGTAGTCGGAGTGGCTTGGGTTCGGGTGTATCCTCATCTCGATTTCCTTATTTTCAGCCGAGCGAAGCATGAAACGCGACTTGAAACCAATTTTCGACGATTTCGCATTTGCCGGAATCTAGAATGACAATCGTTGATTCTGGATGAACACGGACGAACTTGTGAACAAACTAGAGTACACGTTTCCCGTTACCGTTAGTTACAAATTAACGCAAAAGCTCTGCGCTCTCAGGTCAGGAGTATACCCGTGTCACACGTCAAGTAAATGAATATGAAATAATAATGAAAACTAACCACTCGGTTTAAACACAAAAAGACAAAGTCTTTATTGTTTTCCCCATTTCCTTTCGGGTATATCTTTATGCTCCAAGTTAAAGTCTCATCACCCCTGAAAGTACTTAATTTCAATCAGTGAATGGCAAAGCACATTAAAATAATAGTTTCAAAAACCACCCTTTACTTCCTGCCTGCGGGATTTTGTCAAATAATAGAAAGTTTAGAAAGCTATTTAATTCATATTCAAACGAAAAACCACATGGTGCGCAATTTTCGGCCAATTTTACACTGAATCGCAACACCGCATGCTCACATTGTTGAGACTTGAGGAGATAGCAGTGGTAACAACAATGGATGTTCCTCCAAAATAAGTTACCCTACCTGTTAAGATGGACAAAGTTCTCCAGATACTCTTGGTAGCAGTGGGAGAAATTCTTGACCGTCCACGAATGGGTCACATTCTAAATAGACAGAGGTGACGTTGATTTGATGTTTTTAACAACAAAAATGGACATGTGACTGCTAGTTCAACAGATCCATGATACTCCAAGTAGTCGCTAACCGTCTCAATTACCCACGTAAAAAATAGTGCGAGTTCACACATTCGCAATTCTCAACATAGCGGCAGTGGATCCGGAGACACTGGTTTCGATAGTTCGATTCCCCTTCTTGTTCACCTAATCTGCCATATTTCGATGAGATTAGCATATGAAATAGTCTCTCACCTCAACCTTGATCTCGGTCTGACTGGAGTGTCCCATGTGCAGGGACGAAGAGTCGATGGGCATTGACAGCTCAGCACTCGTAGGTTCGATGCCGGGGCCCGCCATTGGCACTGTGGCCATTCTTATACCAAGAAGATCCAGTGGGGAGGACAGAGTCGGGCGCAGATTACGGTACTAAAATTATGCAACATAATTACAGGTAACCATAGTCGTATTATGAATATTGACAGAAATCTATCAAAACGAATAATATACCAAAAGTATGCAAAAAAGATGTATAATGACAGAAATCAATTCAGAATAACAAAAATCATAATCATCATGATCATAACCTATCACCAACAATAAACATTCACATTTGTAAAAATTCAAAGGCACAAAACAAAAGTATACCGTGGTCAATATAACCAATTCGGATAAAGGCAAGAAAAGCAGCACAAAAACGACAACTATTTATTCACACACAATATGAGAACGCTACAAACTACAAACTAGCGTCACAAAACTCTACATCGCCATTTGCATACTGTAATAATGAATAAGATGACTTAGGATAAGCTACACTGCTTGAAATCACCGTAAGATACAAACACTGAACAATTATACAAGGCGACAGACCGGTAAAGAGGAAAACCACCGACAATATAAAATATACTATACTAAATCTGATCTGAAGTCCGTTTGTACTGAGTAACGAAAGAATTGGACAGAGAACGGGAATACCGTAATCGTAATCATTGCGCAAACAGGCTATACACAATTGTAGCTAGCTAAAGGAGAAGAACAACATCCACTAATGACATTTTCCGCTTTTCAGCACTGAACCTACACCTACAGAGTTCCCCAAAATGAGTAGTAGTTATACAATCTTCCTTGAACAAATATGGTTAAGAAAATAAATAAATAAACGCTTCACGCACAGCGTGAACAATGTTAAACATACAAAGAACTGAATCCTATGAGTGGACTTGTCACAACAAACTAAAGAAGGTACAAACTACATATTATAATAAACTATATAATATAGAACCAACCGAATCACGCCGAAATGGTAAACATAAAACATACACATAACGCCAAATTCACTGGCAATAGTAATATCGATCAAGTGTTCAATTACAAATTAGAAAAACAATGAACTCGAACTTCAAAATACCTAATATAAAATAAAGTAGATAATGCACAATATTCCTGGTATATATATGAGCTCGGAATCAAATAGCCGTAAATACAAAGAACTAAAATAACTATATATAAACGCAGTACAGCAGTTACTTGGTACTGGTCGAGCCTTGCTCGGTACCGTATCCTCTGCGTCGCTCCTTACCTCTGAATGACCTACCACTCTTCCCTCTCGTCGTGTTCTTTGTGTCTGAAGACGTGTACTGCCCAGAGTGCCGAGTAACCGTGGACGAGGACTGAAAGAAGAATCGAGTAATTACAACCAATTGCATTTAAGCTCGGCCTCCCACAACTATCAATATGAATATTCTGATACTGCAGTCCCTAAGTCGCAGGACACTGGTAGATGCAAGCTACAATGTATGTATGCGACAAACCTCTGATGATGTAGACACCGTCCGCTGACTATACTGTTGAGTGCCTGAACCTCCAGTGTGTCCCCATCGCCTAGGCCTTCCCGCAGTCTCTTGTCTTGTATTCTCGGAGGAGGTATTCGGTCTCGATGGTTTCATCTCTTTGAAGGACCCACTTGCAGAAGACGCGGACTTTGAAACGTTAGATGGAGGTTTTGATGAGGTCCCTTGTGATGAGACACCTAAACAAAAGGAACTACCTAGACGGCAATGAGCTGCTTGCATTTGAATGGCTAAAATTTCTAACAGCACGTCCAAAACTATGGAAGGGTGGGTCAGTTTTCTTTATGAAATGAAAAGACTCACTCTTTTCAAAAGAGATCAATCTGGGCGCTTCCGTTTCAGGAGTCGCTCTTGTAGCGGCAGAAGTAGGACGACCCTGGTCCTGAGTTCCGGAGGGTGCCCGTCCTGCACGGTAAGTGGTCGGGGCGGGAGCATTCCGAGGCCGGGTCTCAAGACGACGACCACCCTGAGGCTGAGGACGGGGCACTGCCTGAAAACACAAACAAAATGGAGGAGAGCAAAAATACATTGTTAACTATTCCACCTCACGTAATAACCATATTGACTGGATTCAACTAGTTCCTTTATATAATTTCTCAGCTCTCTCTCTCACTCTTGCTCTCCATCTGAAGCATAACAAGCCCCAAGGAACCAACCTGTGTTGTGTTCCCGCTCTCATTCTCCTGGTTCCCGCTCCTTCCCCGTGTCCAAGCATCTCCTCGTGCCATGTGTCCGCTCGCCGTCCTCCCACTATTGTTGGCTGAGATCTGTCGTCCACTCCGTTCTATCCACCTCCTCGGTTGCCCTTCTTGGATGACCATCGTCCCTAGATGTCTGACACCGCGCTCTCGGAACATGTCATTTGAGCCTGAAGCCCGTGTCGACGAGCGAGTGCTCGTCGACTCTGACACTCTGCGCTCTGCCCGCTCATCTAAAAAAAGGCCATGAGTTAGCTCCTTAGAAAAACGTGTTGCCCATCACACTCAAACCTTAATAATGTCTGAACAGCTCTCAATTACATGAGAAAACCGCACCAATTACGGAATGAAAATAAAGTGCTCACTGGCTGCGGATCGTGGACTCGGAGTTCCCATCTTTCTGCCGACGACTGCCTTAGTCGAAGAAGTGCCACACGAAGAGGTGGACATCCGAGAGGAGAGTTCATCATCAGACAGGGCACTTTCTGTCTGCTCATCTAAGGGGACGGATAGGGAAGAAAGCTGGAAACACGATCAGGATATTACCTTAATATTTGATGGAAAAACTCCAAAAACTGGAAGACGAAAGTCAAACAGCAAAAAAAATGAATGGAACAAACCTTTCCCGTTTCTTGTCTATTCGGGGGCAGAGGTTCGACGACCTGAGTAGGTTCCTCACTCTGGCTCTCTGCACTTGTACGGTGACTCCTTCTCTCCAGACCCCTAGCAATCAGTTGAGTGATATCAAAACCAGTGCTCGCACTTCGAGAAGCACAGACTGACGAGTTCGGAGGCAATAGGTTGTGGGTAGATACCGGCTCGGATCCACTTGTTGCCACACTAAAACATTTGTTTTGGAACAAATGATGACTGAATGAGTGATCACTGGCACTCTGAAGTGCGAATGTCGAAAACCTTCCGCCGCGCTCAACTGCTCTACTTTCGCGCCAAAGTAAAGATGAAGCAAACCTTGTTGTAGCTATCAATAGAACCCGCAGAAACCGTACAATGTAACAGCTTTAAAGCCGGTGGTAGTCATAGCGATATTAAACTATCGCCCCCCCCCCTCTACCAATAAATGCGCACTCACCTAGTGCTAGAAGCAGTGCGTGGTTCGAGTGCAATCTGTCCAAGTAGTTGTCTAATGATCCTCTGTCCATTCTCATCTTCTTGTGGAGTTTCCACCGAAGTAGCCAAGTTGGTCTGGACAGAGTCGGGCTCGGGCTCAGCCACAGTTTCGGGAGGGTAACTAAATCAGCAAAGGTTCATTTAGATAATTCTCGCACGGCTTCGACGATAGTAAACCATATTCGATGTTCGCTAGCATTCCTGGCATGGAATAAAATAGTAAATCACGCACGAAAGATTAACGAACCTTTCCAGAAGCTCCGGTGGGCATGGGGGCGGTGAGGTGGTTCTCGACTGGAAGGAAGGTCCCGCATCTTCTGAATCTAATGACTGGGTTGAGGTGGACGACGTCGTCGTCGAAGTGTTCGTTACAGCCGCAGCGATAGTCAGAGGTGACGTGGCGCCAGTCGACGCACAACGGGAAGACACCGATTCTGGAAAATCATACACACATCATACCACCATGAACTACAACCATATACACACTTTAGCCTTCACTTAGTCACAATAATATTTATGATCACAAAAAAATGCACAAATACCCAGGAAAACAAACCGTGTGTCTCAGTGGGTTCCGCCGACTCTGACATTGATCTCGTCAACGGGGCTGCTCCTTCCGCTTCCGTAAGGGCATCCGTGAGGGCGGCGGCAAACGAGCTCACTTCTGAGCTCATTGATGACTCCACCTCCACAGCAACATCACAATTCTGATCACTTCTTCGGACTTGTTCAGCTAAACATTGATGCGTTCACACAAACACATTTTACAAGAATGGTAAAAAGAAAGCAGTGCGGAGCGCGGACTGCCTCCATAAAAAGCTCCTACAGTATTCACATGAATATCCGTCAAAGTGGGAAAGAAGAAATGAAAAGTAGAAAAACAAAATCGATAATTCACAAATTCACTCACAAGTTCCCACTGGTCCCTGGTCCACTCTACCCTGGTTGGGAAAACTTCCTCCTTTGGTTACTGTATTCGTCTCGGGTGTTGTTTTCTCCGCGTCATCAGGGGCGACAATTGACAGAGGCTTACGGAACGATGTCAACGTGCTTCAAAGAATTGAGACTGTACTCACAAAGTAGCAAAATATAAAAAGGAGCACCCAAGAGCTACTAGAAAAAGGCCAGTACGTCTACTTTCTACACCGCATATTCGCTTTCTGACTTACTTTTGAAGTACGTTCCTATCGAGTCCGGGGGCCAGCATTGTATCCATTGAGTCCACATGGGCATTCGAGTCCACCTCATCGGTCTTCAGTTTTAGAGCGTAGCCCTGAAAGATGGACAAAAAAATGGAAGAGAAGAAGTGCTCGAGAAAAAGCGTTGTAGAAAACAATCGCATCGCATTATGTGTGAGTGAGTGAATGTAATGAACCAACTCTTACGCAACGAAATTTCAATATGATTATGATGTTGACTAATTTTAAAGCGAAATACTGGCCGGTTTTTGAAGCACATCGAGTAGACCAGAATTCTTATGCAGCTTATGCAAATTGCAAATACATATAAATTAAAATAAAAATCGAGCCAATTAGCATAAACAGGCAAGAATTCAGTTGACTACGATGCGTTTCAAAAACCGGCCGGTAACTACAACCACAACCAAACATCTAAATACATTTGTCAGCTTTCACAAAAAAAGGCTCTCATTGGTTCCCATATTTAGCTCATCTTCTATTTCTTGTCATCTGGTTCCAATAAACATTTAAATATATTTGTGATGAACACAAAAAACCTCACCTTCAACCAACACCGATAATTGATGTCGTGTATGGAATAGGGGAGCAAATGTCCGAGCATCGATCCCGGGTAGCGGACTTGCCAAATGGACGAACCGGGGCGATCTCTGCAACAAAAACACTCACATACAATGATTTCATCACTCTATTTATTTACACTCAGTGGTTTAAAATGATGAGACACTCGATGTATTTATACTAAGTGGCTTAACATGATGATATGCGATTACTTTCCCAAGTCATCCTTCAATGGATAGGGATAAAGAACTCTTTCTCCTTCTTCATAGGAACACTATCAACAAAATAATCACAATAATCCTAATCCATAGCAAAATAATCAAGAGTGGAAAACTCGACTTATGATTACGGTCAAAGAGGAAACTTTGTAAATGATTATTTCGTATTTTCGTAAACCCCGGAAATTAGTATTTTCATATGCGTAACCGGTTGATTACCCAATGGAACAACCAACGACATCATCAAGCTAATATTTACATACACATCAACTTGAGCTGAGCAAGCCATACCCTACAATTAGCAAGACCCCAAATTTCAACTTTTTCTATATTCAAAGTTCAAAGAAGCTAAAAACGCACGATGGCGTGCTGGTTCACGATCAGAAAAAGTGCTTTGGTGTTCTCGTAACTAATTCCAGCGCCCCAAATCTATTCTGAGTACATAGACTCCAAAAATCCAAACAAACTCCAGTGCACACGGAACGCACATTCTCCGAATGCAAATGCATCAGAAGGGTGGGTACAAACACCTGACATATATGATCGCAATGCAATCTACTTAATATTATGGAAATAACACGTTATTCCATTACTCGCTTTGACGCACGTTCGCACGCAATTATACTCTTGATATCATACGTCGATGACGTGCGTACGAACTATCGCCAAGTAGATTTAACAGATACTAAACCAAACAAGAACCCACCCCACAAATACGGCCCTCAGTGATACGAGTGCCCTTTCAAAAGCTTGTCGCACTTGCTGCATATTGTACGTGCATCGACCCACATCGTTTCCTGGAAATAATCACATCATAATTCATAATAAGAAGAAGTTATAGCCTAGGCACGAAATTCGTCAGACATGGATTGAGACTGGATTACAGATAAATGAATATAACAATTCTCTGAATACTGAAATGTCTGGGAATTTGGTGAAATAAACCCTTCCCAGTAGTGTCAATTTGAGTGCCAGCAATCGGAAAACAAAACACAGAAAACAAGAACGATAATCCCTCCCTTACAACAGACTACATGTACCGACGCGACGTTCTCAATAATTGCTGCTTTTCCGTATTGTTTACTCTGTCGGGTGGGGGATGTGTTGAAAAACAAGGTAGATAGAGAGACAAACAGACAGACAAATAGATAAGGGAGAAAGAGGGAGAATGAGAGAGAAATAGAGAAACCACAAATAAGCGAGAAAAAGAAAGAGAGGAGAGAGGGAGAGGAGAGAGAAACTCGCAACAGAAGAACAGAGTCTCACATCTGAGTCCGATAGAGACGGAAAGAGGAACTGAAACCAAAGAGCACACACTCTCCACCAAGCACCAACTAATCCAACCAACGTGCTGCAATACACGCTACATTCAAACATTAAACGAAATGAAGAATCAAACGGGACAGAGAAACGATTAACAGAGAAAAACGCACAATAATAATAATTCTGATTTGCAAAATGGAAAAAGAGAGCTCAATAGCTGAAACAAGACAACGGAAACTTTCGTCTTTGCTCTTTAATCATCGGTCATTGTCTAAGAACGTACGCACCCACAAGACGAATGTCGCTATGGTATTTAATTCAAAACTACAACGTTCTCAAAAGAGAGCACGTGCCATGAGCAACGAGCACACACGAGAACAACCAAAGTCCAAATCATAATCCTGAACAAAAAAAAGCTAGAGACCACTTATGTGAGGGAATCATCCAAAGTATCCATTTATTTTTTCGTGCACCCGGAAGAATGAGAATCCCTATCAGAAACAGGGGATAATAGAGGACTATAAGACCAGAAATCGCTAGAGATTAGGGATTATCAAAAAATAAGGAAAATAGAAAAACAAAACTAGAATAAGAAGATAATGTGCCTTGCAATAATACAGTACAAAACAAAAACCAAGGGAACAGTGTACCTACATAGAGTAGAGACATAGACTGAGTTCTTTAATAAATAAATAAAACATCGGTCTACTAATGGCTAATTATCTTGAAAGAACAAGAATAAAAGGTACAAAGGACAAGGATACAAAATGACGAATTAGAATTCTGAGGAAATCGTACAGTACAGTGTACTTGTGTACTCATGTTTTCAAAGTTCAAAAATGCGTCCTGTAAAATAATCAAAAACACCTGCAGTTCGGTCACTTCACAAAAGGCCAGATGTGCAAAGAAGAAAAGAAAAAAAAGGGACAAAATAATTCAATTCACTTCGAAGAAATTCCAAAAATCATCCATCACCTCACCCATCACCGGGGCCATGTTTAGCGAACACTACAATGTAGTGACTAATCTTAGGGAGATTTACACTTTTTTTGCAAAAAGAGAAGGGGAGAAAAGAGAGGGACAAAGAACGTTTCACGAGGGCCGAATCAGAGATCTACATGAATAAATCAAGCAAAAAGTGTGTGCAAAAGTGTGCACAACTGAACAGTGCAGCGTAAGAGAGAACAAGCACAAACGAGACGAATATCGGAGAAGAAATCAGTTCAGACAAGGTTGAATAGTAAACAGTACGAGTATTTGCGATTTTCTACCAAATGGCAAACAGCATCAGCACCCTCCTTGATTACAAATTACAACCAGTAGTAAGTGTACAATGAATGAACAGCCTCGTGCTCAAAAGAACAAGAACGAATGAGACCAAGACGAGTAAAAGAACAAGAACGGTAAAGAACGGTAATTCAAGAACTTTGAACATAGTAGCCATTTTCTATTTTTTTTTACCAAAGGTTTACCTGACTGAAAACCAACGAAACGAACAAGTACGAACTTCGCATTTCAATAGTATGCGACCATTTCAATATTGCACAAAAATAGAACGAGAGAGAAATAGACAAAGATGCAAGCAAAGCGAGCAGATCGATGTCATTGTTGGAATAAAAGATAAATATAACCACTATACTATGAAAAAGACTATTGATAGGCAATATTAAATATAGACTGATAATGATAAGTGATATCATTTCAAGCAATAACAATACACAAGACAGATATCGTATCAGCAGATGAAAAGAAACAGTTGGCAACATGAGGAACGGCAAAGGCCAAAGTATAAAAGAAGTGACAAAAAAAGAAGAGAAAATGGACGGGCGAAGGACAATTACAACTGCCATTAGAAGAGGGCACGATCCTATGCACGCAAAAGAGAGAGAGAGAGAGAGAGAGAGAGACAGAGAGAGAGAGAAAGAGCGATTACCTCTTTCTAAGAATTTTGCAAAAAGAAATAAAAATTGAAATAAACCAATGAAAGTCTATAGGGCGAAAAAATGGTCTTTTCTATCAAAAACTTCAAAAACACGTCAAAACACGTCTCGAAACCCTAAACTATTGAAATTGACAGCATGCAAAATTACAGTGTGCTGTGGTTTATGATGCCTGCCATATGCCTGCCATTCAGTCGATGACATGAACCAGTTGTTCGCTTGCTTTGAGGCAACTGATCAAAACTATAAAGTAAATAATGCGGACAGGGGAATCGGAATACTACTACTACTACTAACTAGAGTAAGAAAGATCAAGCAGAACGCAAGGGTGGGTATCAAATCAATAATAAATATGATGAAATAGAAAATAGAATCGGAACGCACATGTGCCCATAAAAACAGAATCATAATTTCAAAACAAACATCTAAATCAAATCAAACAGAAGTTTAAAACATCAAACACCAAAGCAAACAAAATAGCGAACCTGATAGCAAGGGATCCTCTATACTCAAATTGTTATTCGCAACTTTCTTCACATCACAACGCCTTTCCTTCACATTAATGCTCAAATCATTGTAATTGAACTCGAAAGCAAAGACCTAAACAAACAGGTAATAATTAAAATATACAAATCAGTTACTACAACTACAGTTAGTACTTTAGCATAGTAAAATACAGTGCACACTATGCCTTATCTTTACAGTACAGTGTTACCGTTAGTGCCTTGAAAGTAGAGTCAAAGGGAAACATATGTCCATCATAATCGAACGAAATTAGCGAGCATAATGTTATAAGCGATTACCTCAAGAAACCGCATAAGCAATACTCCCAGGTTGACATTGGGACTGTTGATCGGAAGACACCGCAGATGGCCATAGTACGTCTGAAAAATGTGAGGAACCTTTAACGATAAAAAATTAATATAAAATTTACTATAAGTACTTCATCATCATAGCACACCACCATCATGTGCTCTTATACAAAAAAAAACAGTTTGGTTTGGACAAAAGGTAAGAAATACAAACAGAGGCTTCTCTCCTAATACAAATTGTTTTAGCAACAAATATCACTAAGAAACGTAGATACTAATTTTCGAAGTGTAAGTTGCAAATATACTGCAGAAAGTGAATTAGTGAATGCACGAGTTATCCCAATTCCTATAAACTAGAATAACATAACTTTTAGTAATCAGGACTTCGAAGAGTTCCACTATACACAATTACTATCACAATTAACACACCGATACGATTTGACGACGGGAACAAAAATAAAAGGATGAAATTCATGTATCAATGAAAATGACATAAGGGTAATACAGTATTGATCGATCTCTCTATCACCATCATCTATCATCTCTCTCACTCTCACAAATCATAAAAAAGCGACACGCACGCTTGCACAATTCTATGATAAGATCAGGAGCAGTCTGAGAGTCACAGCAGTTCTGAATTTCTCTTTTGTCTCTCTAACAAACTGAATGTGATCAATAAACCAGTGGACTTTTCACTATAGTACAAAATCAAAAAGAGCAAACTTCCAGAAACGTAACACTGTAGCGCACACAAAATTAAATTAAAAATTACGAAGGGACAAAGTTAAACTGGTCGAAGCTTATCATTCACACTCACAGTAGACACTTTCTGTTACTTTCTAGCCTCCATTGATAGCTAAGAAGATTAAAACAAAGGAAGGAATATAATACATTCGGCGGCGGCCCATCTCATATCTCCCAACATCAAATAAAATCAATTGTTTTCAAAGAAAGGTAATCAATGAATGAAGGAACAAGGAACAATGACTGCGTGGAACAGACGTCAGGTGCGTGGGTCTGCGAATAGAAACAAGTTTCGAAAACATGAACACGTTGGGATGACGTGATGTGATGTCTTGCGCTCTTGCGCAAATATGATGATCAATGAACAAATAAACATTACACAAACAGTATTACCTAAAACCACCCGCCTGAGAGTGCTTAAGGCGAAACTCCGGCCGCTTTTTGAAACAAAACACATCGAGTACACCAGTATTCTTATGTATCGTATGCAAAGTCAAAGGAACATAAATTAGAATAAAACATCGAGCTAAATTCGAGCAAATTAGCTAAATAAGTAAGGATTTAGTTGCCCACGATGCGTTTCAGAAAACGGCGGCAGGTATTTCGCTTTGACACAAAGGATTTGCAAAGTGGTCTTCTGTCTTCACTGATAAACTACGACGGCAAAATCCGTCACTGGTAGGACTGAACTGATGATGCTATCCCATAGAAATAGAACGAAAGATCGAATATCTCCAAGACAAGGGTACAATATACCAGATTCCAGTCATACCCTCACATGTCAGGTATTGCTCCACGTCCTATAACACATGAAAACTAGTACAAAAAAAGTCACTGAGGTGGAGTTAGAACCAGTATACTCAAGCTCAGACATTCCAACAAGAATGCTTACATACAGAATACAATCCTGAATAATGTAGCGCGGAAGGGAAGGATGGAGATATAAGATTTAGGAACATCTGATTTCGATAAAACTATAAACTACACACTTTCGTATTCGTGCACGAGAGCAGACAGCACGACCGGCTGGGTCGAAACGATCGATGTGAGTTGTCCCTTTCTGTCACTCTCTCTCTCTCTCTCTCCCCGTCTCTTTCTCTATTTCCCAGACGCACATTCACCAAACTAACAGGGGTGATAGAGTATAGCACTCGAAGAGATGCAGGGGGTCATTCAACGTTAGGAACCCCCCAACCAATAACTATAGAGGCGAGAGGGAAGGGAGAAGAGCGACGAGGAAGATGACGGCATTAAGCAGAGTGTGCGGAAGGGAGAGAGGGAGAGAGAGAGGGGGGGGCTGAGGCGAGGCATCGACCAAAGCTTCATTAATCCAAAATTCAAAATGCGTCAGAATCACAAACTACGTTCAATACCCATAGTTTGTGACGGAAATGTAGCAGCATGCTAGCAACAATGTGCCATGGTATCGAAAAAATGATGACTGCAGTCAAAACAGAAAATTGAACACCTGTTGTTCAAATTGTGACAAACAGATCCCAGACAAGACCATAGCCTAAGCCTGAAATCGTGAATGGTGCATAAAGGACTCTAAACTCCAAGTGATGATCAATCGGCTCTATCAGGCATCAATAACTGATAATTGCTTATAATTATTTCTCACGTGGGAGCCTACCTTCTCTATGCCTAATCCTCAGATTTACGCTGCAGACTGGGTACAAAACAGAGAAATCTACTATCCTAATAAGTAAAAGCAAACCCGGCCAGAAAACGAAACCCAAACTAGACTTTAATTCTGTTTGTAGTCTGCTATCTGCCTCATTCAGTACGCATGTCCCACACCATCAGGTGTGACTAATACTTTCTCCGAATTGAGATAGATCAGTGTGGGAATCATGAAACAAGCAACGAGGTGAAAAAAAAACAATAAAGAAAGACGGGAAAATGTGTATAAGATAGGCAACCAATCACTAACAAGTGACAAAGACCCAAGGCACGCAGCAAAGTTTACATTTTAAAGTGAGATAGCAAGGAACAGGTGCACACTTTTGGATTCTCATACCAAAGGGCAACGCAAAACGACCGGTCTACCAACTGAACTCATGGCATAAAACACCCCGCCAAATGCGGACGATCACCTCCCGATCCGTAATGCATTGTATGCAAATTAGTGTAAATCACCTCCCGATCCCTAAGGCATTATATGCAAATTAGTCAAAATCACCTCCCCAAAATATTCAGATGCGGACCTAATTTATTCCCTGACACTGACTGAACTGATCCACCGATATGGGTAGGAACAAGTCAGATGTGGAGAATACGGCAGATTGTCACACCATTATCTTAATTAAGATCATTTAAAAAGGGTCTGGGTATAAACACACGACTTATCACACATACTTTGAAAATACCAAACTATGAAACTATTCAGAGGCCACAGGGCAGCAAACCGATGGCCCTGATCCGCTTACATTCTTATCAAAATAACAGCACCAACACCACACATCCAAATCTGTTGGGTGATAATTTGATTTTGTGATAAGAAGACCACAAGGTAGAGTTTCACAAACAAAGACTCTGTTCAATATCTATCATATCATATGCTAAGGGTACTATTAGCTTCAAAATTGTACAGCATAGAGCCGAGTGTAAAGCTGTAAAGAAAATCAAATATTTTTTTTCTTTCTCTGCAAGCACAAAAACTAGGCCTCACAAAAGAAACACAGTATGCAACCACACAACAACACGAGAGTCAAAAAGAAGCACATGAGCCCAAAACATAAACTCATCAGTAAATGATGCACATGTGGTGCGTTCAAGCAAATGATACCAACAATAAGGCGAAAACAAGCGAGAAAAAGAGCAACAAATGAATAACCTTCATAGAAAAAGCAATAAACTACTAAATCGTACCTGTAAAAAGTGTTGTAGTAGAAGAATGAGACCATATGATGACAGTCCTCCATTGTAAGTCAAGTTGAGGCGTCGATGGCTGAGGAATTGCTTCAGAATCAGCACAAGTGGCTCGATAACGGGGAATTCACCCTTCACCTAAACACACGAAAAACTAAAAGCTGAAACTTCGCTTTCACTTCATTTTCATTCAGAAACTAGATATAGGTGGTTTGGAGCTTCTGACGATTGATACGGTTCTTTGTTCAAAGATGCATATTTTTCACTGTAATAAACCATGAGAACAACTCAATGAGCCAGAAAATTAACATGCTTTCCGCAAATGTTAGAGATACATATTTAGACCAACCTTTTCAATATATTCGGCAGCTTTGACTCCTTGTACTGTATTGAAGGAAATGTCTATATTTATCAAACTTTCGCGATCCTTCACCTAAAACCCGTAGTTATTAGAAACAGTGTACCCTATAATGGTAGTGGTATCGAACTGGCTAACAGGCTAAAGAAGTCAATATCAAGAAAATTCAAGTCCAAGAACGTTTCACATTCACAGGATGAGGCCTCTGATTTTGATCATCATACATCTTTTATCATTCCTATTCTCTTTACATTGTTTAAATGGGCCGACCTCCAACCATTCTTTTCACTCTTTTACATCCAGTTTAATGGAAAATATAATAAAAGCAGCAGCTAGCTTTAATGTAAAATGGAAAAATACAACAAAACGAGGATCAAACGTCAACCTTAATAATTGGTACTGGTGTGTCCGTTAACGTGAGGATCGTGGAAAATATATCCTCCTTAGCTGTGAATGCTTCAGCGGTAAACTAAAATGTCAATAAATTTAAAATAACGGAAATTAAATTCGACTGTTTCGAGTTCGGTTCGATTGAATCGACCTGAAGCCTAAAAATTCACTAGAATATAACAAGAAGAGAGGATGCCGATTGCCGTGCCGGATTGAGAAGGACTATCAACAGGTTTTGCATAAGGCCCGCAGGTTCACACAGCACACACTGGATAAGCACTAGATCGACTAGTAACTAGTACACATTATTATACCTGCATGACATCCACGGGTACATCTTTCCATCCGTCGTACTGTACTAGTACATCAATATCTGATGTGGGAAGAAAGAGTTGAGTGCGTAAACTTCCAAATATGGAAACACGGAGACCGTCCAGTTCACTCCATCGGTCCTCAATCACACGCTTCACCTGAATGGAGAAACGGTCAACGATGATATGGATACAATAAACATGTTCTACTGTAAAGGACAGTCAGAATATAACTGTGTTTAGTTTAGTTAACTGGAAATTACTGATTATCCACATCCACCACTTCACTCACTCTATAATGCAAATTTCACTCAAGCAAAGCGATAACGGAAACGGAATGAATAACTCAAGCCCCACCCCTAAATCATAAGATACGGTGAGAAAGTAACCTACAACAAATTCACCTTTTCAAAAACTTGTAACCGCATCTTGGTTTCTATTTCTGAAGGCCGCAACCATTGATAAAGATCCACGATTTCTTCGTGAAGGCTAAAACTTTAATAAAAAAAAAGAGAATAGAAAACATATTTACATAATCGGTGGTATGCACAGAGTTTGCATGAAGATCATACATTAGAATGCGGAACACAGTCCGATGCGTAAAAAATCAGACTATTAGTTTGCTTATTGCTTATGGGGTTTCCATGTATGCGATTCGCACCTGCGAAAATGTCAAACCGCTGTCCATGTTCAAGTAATTTTACATGCATGTCAACTGCCTACCGTAACCCATGCGAATCGCACGTTTGACATGGTCCTGCAGCGAAAGTGTATGAGATCCATACTATTTGAAATAGATCCGTACTATTTTAAAATAGATCCATACTAGATCCAAAATCGCTGCGGGACCATGTCATTTACATCGACTTGAACATGGACAGCGGTTTGTCATTTTCGCAAGTGCGAATCGCAAACATGGAAACCCCATTATATTCTCAAGTTCAATTATATGCTGAATATGAGTCCAAACTTTCCTAACATTTACTGGTGATTCGCTCCCGTATAAAAAAAGCGATTTCACGCTTCAGAGAATTGCTAAAAGAATCCCTATACTTCAAAAAAAAACTAACCCGTTTAAACTAAGCGGGTAACGCTTCCTCGCCCATGGTGCGAACACTTTACTGTAGCCGAAAAGAGGTTCACTGAAAGAAAATTAACCGAATTACATGTATAAAGATCAAGTATAGCTAATATTCAATATCCTGTCAGATAATGTATTGTTCCGATGCGGGCCAGTGTGGGGTCGTCCGCTCGTCGGGAATTATTTGAGGACTAGGAAAGGAAACAGCTCAAATTATAAAAAGAAGGCACATACTGAGTCTGAAATAAAATTTTACCTGTCCGTAATTGAAGATGTAGACACATCCGGAACACGAGAATTAGAATGGGGGCAACCTATACTTGCCACTTTCATGATGTTATATCTAAACAAAAACACATGGATATGGATTCTCGGAGTTCTCGGAGTCGAGGCGCGAACTATCCGAGCGAAATAGCCAAAATAAGCGACAGAGCTACCAAGTAATCTTTTAAACATAGTTTTATAACAATTGGGAGTCGTTGGGTGCGAAATCAAGATGCACTTGCCCTTCGACCTGGATGAATAAGAAAAGATCACAATCAACCTAAAGTCGATTATCGATTTTTGCCTCCAAAATTTTTTTGTGGACTGTTTTCTTTATTTCTTTTCTTTCATTCGGCAACGCCCTTATTCGGAAAACAAGCTAAAGCAGCATACACCCTACAAGGTAGGAAAATACTAGCAATTCGACAGAAACACACAACTACACACAAATGTGAAAAGATCAATAATAATAAGAAGAAACAAACAATCGACAATCATCCAACTATCCATCCACCCACCATCCACCCACATTGCCATCCACCCACATTCGCATAGAAAAATGGGCGGAGTGTGTCAATTCATAGTCACGCACAATGGGAAAGCGTCAATTGTAACCATCGTACTTTTTCAAAACGGATTTTTTTTTGTCGCTTGTGTCATTTGAAAAACTGGTCGGTTTTCATGAACTTTTAACTGAATCCTTTCGTATGAAACGTGTAAAGCACCGGATAGAAATGTCAAATCGTAGGGCCAACTTTGGTTGCAACGTTCGGGAATAATCTGCTTAAAAATCAGAGCAAGGATTGTGGCTCATACTGATGTTTTTATCTATTTTTTTAGACTTGATGTTAGCCCAACGAGAGGAGCTGAGTGTACTGGAATCCATATACGGAGATATAATGACATACTTCTCCGACCAAAGGTTAGTGCGCATTTGAGATGCTATGCGTAGTTTGAGGTGGCCGTTCCGAACGGCGATGTAGCTTACAATTTAGCGGCTTTCCTCAACGCGAAACTTTGGCCAGTGCGCGACCTACAAAGAACTGGTGGGCCCAGGCATAGCGGCCCACCCATTTCGGGCGTGCAGGCGGCGCATCGGTCCAGGGTGGGCCTGGTGTAGCCCCAGAGGACGGCGATCTTCAACTTTGGTGTGTATTTTAGTTCACCTAACTTACACCACTTCTACACCAAACCCACACCAGGCGCACCTGCCGCCCACCTTTTCTGTGACTCTCGAGCCACTTTCTCATTTATGGGCGAGGTGTAGGCGGCCCACCTTTTTCGGGCCCAGTGTAGGCCGCGCACCGGCCAAGTTTCCTCAGTACACCCCCGGCGGTCAAAAATATATTTGTGCGGAATATGCAACAAAAAACACACACAAATTCACACACGCGCACACACAGACACAAACGCATACACACACTACTAAATACGAGTAAAGTATTGATTACAGTATCGGATTCTCGCTGCCATATCAGACTGTGCTGAAAATCACACTTCCGAATGGGTATCCGGAAAAGTACGTCTTACTGTATTACGGTAATGGTATGGTTGATCTAATAAAATGGTCGCTTAGTTTCATACTATCTATTTTCCTGGATATTCTATTGCTAGTACGAGCTAAGAAATTGGGGTTTCCAACGTCTTTAGAGTATTACTTATTACTGTTTATCTTCAGAGATCCGCCCACCTATGTCCTTTCGAGTCCAATGCTGTCGTTGGTGCAGAAAGTTCTCCTGGAGAACATGCTGAATGAAGCAGCCATCACTCATCTCGGAGAGCCTATGCTTCATGTCTGGGTTGAAATCATGAAGGGTGGGCCACATAGTGATGACAATCTCACATCGATCAGTTCCGAGCATTTATTTCTAGTTATTTCTAAGAAGTGCAACACAAAATAATGGGGTTTGCAAGTATGTCAAGAACCGCGAACTTTCCTTGCAAGTATCAATTCACAAAATCATGTGCAATTTACCGTAATTTTGCGTAATTTTGACACATCCGCACTATAGAAAATCCGCCATCAAAGCGGGGAGAGACATTTTTGTTGAACAAATGGTCCCGTGGCGATCGGTCGTAAAAACAGCCTGTAGATGTTCTCGTGTAGTGCCAAGATACGGTAAATTTTTCGATACTTGCAAGGAAAATCGGCCATACATGGAAACCCCATAAATAGCATTATTTTTTCTGCGGTTCTGCTAGCTGGTGCTGCTATAGACCTATAGAGATAAGGATGCGCTTATGAAACACCGAACTGGAATCAATATATCCTTATTGTTAGAGTTTGTCCGCGATGTCCAAATGAAGTCTTCTACAGCGGCTGTACACAGTGAAGGGACTCGCGCATCTGATGACACTCAGGTGCAGATCTAAACTTCAAAAGTCGTCCACTATTTGTCTTATTAGAGAAAAAAACGGTCCCAGCTCAAGCGTCGCAGCCTTTTTTTCCTCATCTCCTCAACCCGAACAACTTGAGATTTCTATGTGCCCTTATAAACGCGGGGTGGCGTGTCTTGAAAAAAGACAAGAAAAGGTGCGCGGCGACTTCACCCAATCGCCAGCTGTGAACTCGCGAGAACCTGGCGGAAATCTGGCGCGGGGCGTCACTACAACGAGAAAAATGGCGTGCAAGCCGCGTGACAACGGCGTGCAGGCGGGTATGAAAAAAGTGGCACGCCGTTGGGTTATGGCGTGCAAGGCTGCACGCCATACCCACGCGGCTTGCACGCCGTGACGTGGCCGCCTGCACGCCACCACGTTGCCGCCTGCACGCCGAAACCACGCGGCTTGCACGCCGAAAAATGGAGGACCGTGCCAGGCAGGTCCTAGACCAGTACAAAACCGATGCTCAATAATTGCTAGAAACTGGTACCCTACCCTACCGCATAGAATGCATTGCCAATCAACTAATAAACAACAATATAACAAATGAATCATTATACAACAAACATAAGAACAAAACATTTATTTTTTTCGAGAAAGCGAACACAGACATAATGAAACCACAAATAATAACCAAAATCAGATTATATATAATAGTAATATTAGGATTGGACTGGTTGTGTAAAGATTACGGTTAGAAATAAATATTATACAATTATACTACACTTGAACCTAATATGCACTCACGTGCACTGAAACTTACATTACAAACCTTAAAATATTTACAAGTATAAAAAATATCTAGGTAATTGTTATGTTAAAACTTCGTCCGCATCTGTGGCCGGCAAGCATCTGGCTTGGCTCGTCCAGCAACCACAGAGCTTCGCCTAAAAGACAAAATAGATAATTTAAAGTGAAATATTTAGTTTTTAATCCTATTTAAATCTACACTTATAGTAAACTAACATTCATAATTAAGCAACACTTTCACACCCAGATATTGCTCAAATTGCTCAGCTAAATTAAGCTAAAAAAAATTTAGTTTTGGCTACAAATGAATAGAGAGAGAGAGGTTTGGTCGGGCGAGAATCGAACCCGCATCTTTGTTTGTCCGGGCCCAAAGATGCGGGTTCGATTCCCGCCCGATGGAATCCCCAATTTGAAACATAAGTTAAAATTGAGATGACACTGCCGTAATTACCAGTCAAGGCACAACCCTTATGAACTAGGAGATCCTGCACAAACAAAGCGTTGTAATAAGAAAAAATTGACTATATCATTGTGGTTCGCCTATTTACACTACATGAACGAAATATGCAGAAAATTAGAAAATAAATACCTACCTATTTTTCATGGTAGCCTTCGAAGATGCTTGTCGACCGGCATGTTGTGCGCATAGCTGCGGTTTCATTGGCGTTACTAAAACATACTCCTGTTAACGGTAAAACTGATAGGAAAGGCGTTGGATCGTTGGCTGACAGTGACAACCTATATTAATATTTGAAGTATATAATGAGAAAATTGTACCTGTTATCTAATTGCGCTGTCGCGGTGTCGCCTGCTCAGATTCACATGATTGATTTCGTATTGTCCAGTCCAGAAAACTCTTCTAATAAGCCACATTCTCTTCTTCTGAAAAAATCATATTCTTCTACGGAAAAGTCACATGACAAATATATTATTTTACACAGTAACTTTATCTACTATATCATTTTTCTTCTTCCTCTTCATCTTCTTCTCTCAAAGGTTGCTGCAAAAACAATTAAAATGGCCGAAAGCGAAAAAAACATTAGACACGACTTACTATATTTTCACTTGGGGGAGAAATCCACGGCCCGGCGCCTCCCAATGGGTGAAGCTAAATCAAGTGGTACTTTGAAAAGAAATAACGTTAAGTAGGTTTAAGTACGGGGTTTATGCCAACAAATTGCACTACATATTACCTCATAACAAAGTATGTTTTGTGAACAAGCTATACTACGTATTGCCTCATAACAATGTACACAAAATATTGTACGAATGTGGCCAACACAACATCAGTGGAAAATAAAATAATCAAGGAATTACCCTCGTTGGCATGTGGGCATGTGTCCATTTTATGTCCTCCGGTGAGCGGTGAGAACCCAAACGGACAAAACCTGAACAACAGTTTCTTGAAATCAGAGCGGAATATGAAATAAAATGAGACGAAACAAAAACTCCGTTTGGCAAATTGCCAAGGTACCGTAATCTTTCGCTGTTGGACCATTTGGCTCCGCCCCCTGGCGTCATTCGAGGTCGTGTTGTTGTGCTGTGCGGTCGCTCGTGTTTTTTCGCTAATTTTTGTTGTTATTTCGTTAATTTTTGTTGTGTATTTGTTTTTTATGCTATTTTTGCAGGGCTGCATGACAGATTTTGACTAGAAGAAGTCTCAGGGCCAGTTTCGACTAGAAGAAGGCTCGGTGAAATTGGAAAAAACAGCTTTCGAACTCAGAGAAAGGTTTCTTTCTTTTTTTTGGTTCTGCCCGCTTTAGCTCGTTTTTGATGCTGTATTTTTTGTGTCCGTATGGTCCAGGCTTTCCTTTGTGCATTTTCGTGTCCTATATAACTGTTAGTTATTTCAGTCGTTCAATGATGTGGTGTTCACGCGCACGACCGCCGGCAACAGCATGGATCCCCAGAAAAGAGCAGCAATAAAAACGTTGATCGAAATTAATAAAAAATTCATCCCTTTGAAGTGTGTCATTGTTTGAGCGGTTTCTTTTGTTCTCCCCTTGAAAAATGCCAATTCTCTTTCTTTTCCACTTCTATTTTTCGAAAACATAGTGAAAATCATCATCAATTTGCGTCTCGTTCAAAAAAATAATATTCCCGCCAAAATGTGGGCGGGACTTGGCAAATGGTCCAACAGCGAAAAGATTACGGTACCTTGGCAATTTGCCAGGAGGAGTTTTTGTTTCGTCTCATTTTATATCTAAAGAGCGGAAAGAAAGAAGTACAAGTCAACAAAGTAATTGTGGATGGATGCAAAGTTTCGAATACGGCTACATTTTGAACAGTCCCTAGTACAAACACCGGCGAAAAACATAGCACTGAGGCGAGTCATACATCCAATTGGGGAAAAACTCAAACTACACTAAAACATACGCAAAAGAAACGAAAAACCACTGTATCGGCGGGCCGCGGGCGCGAACGATGACGAAAAAATATTCACTGTGTGTCTGCAAACTCTAGTATGCTGCGTACTTGTGTGGCACTACGGTATTTAGGACACTGATTTGTGAAATTATCGGTTGGCGTGCAAGCGGCGTGGGTACGGCCTGCAACTTGCACGCCGTACCCACGCGATTTGGTCTTGGGACTTTGGCGTGCAAGCGGCGTGGTGACGGCGGGCAAGTTGCACGCCGTACCGTTCCGCGTGCATTTTTGCACGCCACCACGTTGCCAAATGCACGCTGCACGCCGTTGTCACGCGGCTTGCACGCCAAGTTTCGTCAGTGAGAGGTAGACGCACCAACTTTTCGTGCTGTATCAGGTATAAGAAAATTTTCCCTATGTTTTTGTAGTAGCCAAATATATAATCAGATAAATCTCTTAGTCTCTTGTCGAAGACGTCTGTCCTGATATCACTTCGAGTGCACCGTATACAGAGAAGAGAAGCACATTCCAGGCTCATCTTGCCATATTGAATACCAAGGAAGACGTAAGGATATTTTCTCTGTGCGTGGTTTTTTGATATCTTGAAACTTTGTTTGGCTACGTTTTTACTTACTATTCATAGGAAACCACGGCCCTTTACATACATTACAAGCTGTGAGACAACATAAACCATGATTTGTACCTTATGAGCTCCATATTCTTGTAGTTTACTCTATATTTAGGTGCCACGCGTGCTTTCCAAACTGAAGAGCAAGAACAAAATCGCGAATGCTTCGCACAATATGTATGCATGGCAAGTGAATGAAATTCGTAATGGACAGAAGTGCAGGTATGGGCGAATCGTCACTACGTGAGAGAATTACCCACCTTTGGACTCTTTGAAGTTGGAAGCGCAAAGCGAAAGCTCGCAAAATCACCGGGTAGAAAAAGAGGGTTTCCATGTTGGCAGGCGCTATTGCGGCGCAAATGCCGGACGTCCAGCAAAAATTTCGGAGTTTCCCACCGTTTGGCGCGCTTTAGCGGGAGGGGGCCGCGAAGGCCCGAATGGTTGTGGCTGACCCTCCCCTCGTATTTTTTTCTTGGCGACTGCGCTGAGTTTCATAGTACCTTCCATCACTGCCAAAAAGACCTCAAATTCAGAGTAAAAACTTCTACCCGCTATCTCAGCAACGTGAGAATTGATGGTGCGCTGCGAAGAAAAACTAGATGCGCTTATCTGTCGCAGCGCCTTTACCCGACTCTCGCCGGGTTCTCGCGGATGCACAGAGTACCCCTGCGCGAGAGTGTCACTGTGCACGTTTTCATCTGATTATCAATTTTCGCATGTTCACACGAAATCTTCGAGCCAGATTTTCGACGCTCATCTTTCTAGTTTCGTTATGGGGTTTGCAAGTATGCAAAAAACCGCGAGTTTTCCTTGCAAGTATCAATTCGCAAAATCGTGTGCTTTTTACACACTTTTACCGTAATTTTGACACACCCGCACTATAGAAAATCCGCCATCAAAGACATTTTTTGTTGAACAATTGGTCCCGTGGCGATCGGTCGTAAAACTGCCTGTAGATATGCTCGTGTAGTGCCAATATACGGTAAATTTTTCGATACTTGCAAGGAAAATCGGGCATACTTGCAAACCCCATTAGAGATGCCGACTTCCCCACCTTTTGATTTATCCAAGCCTTTGCAGCGTCCACGACTGCAATGACGACGGTGAATCCGGTGCTGGAACAAAAATGTTGGAGGTTCTGATGAAGATCAAGGCCGAGAATGTGATCGTCGTTGTTTCCAGGTTTAGTTAGTCTTTATCACCATAATCATCTAAAATGAGAATGTTTGATGGCACCAAATAGGGCGAAGAAAAGAGTTCTGTGACAACATGCGAATTAATAATATAGTATATTGATCACATGTATCAATGAAGACACACATAATCAACTGGACACCCTAAGACGAAAATGCTTCACAACAGCTCGTACTGACAAGGGACCAAACTACATA
Source organism: Pelodera strongyloides (assembly GCA_036852015.1). Lineage (NCBI taxonomy): Eukaryota > Metazoa > Nematoda > Chromadorea > Rhabditida > Rhabditidae > Pelodera > Pelodera strongyloides. Next base: position 8,164 of record JAANDG010000917.1, on the reverse strand, counting down.
TCTTAATTATGTAACTCAAAAATTGAGGAGATGCATCTTGAAAGGAACCAAATGAATTTACATCGTTCGCGCATCTCTGGCGCGCGCTCAGCACTGGCGAACCTCTTTTTAAGCGGCTACTGCGCAAGGTTTTCCGTTGGTGCGCGGCGGCATTCCAGTTGATTCTATCTGTGAATATGTAGAATCTTCGTTTAGATGGTTTGGAGGCGTACACTTGGGACAACAGCGATTTCGTATTATAAACAATATGACGCGAATAATACTGAAGGACGCGGGTTTTGGGAAATAAACATGGAAATGGACAGTTGATTTTGTTTTGTTTAATAAATTGTTTGTCGTTTTCTTTATATGTGTCCAGGAGCGAAAGAACATGTTCTCTGTGAAGCAAGTGTAATGCAATGTTGTCGAATGAATTATGTTGCATGGCCTATGAATGTTTCATTTTTGCGAGACATCACCACATAATACGATACATTATGTTGTTTATGTGCAGAACAACACAACATGCATGGAACCTGTTTGTTTATATATTGTACCGCATCATAGGGACCATTCAAACATTTATGAAAAAAATATCTTTCACTCGCACAAATCAATTAAATTCTGCGACTGCGCTGCGCAAAACTGGCGGCAAATGAGTGTTCGGCAAAAACATGGCCCTTGTGGTTCTTTTGGAAGGAGCGCCGCGGTAAGTGCGGCACAACTACAACGCGAAACTCGGTGTGCGTGAGGACGGCGATCTTCAAGTTTCGTGTGTATTTTAGTTCGCCTACACCACGCCTACACCGGGCCCACACCAGGCGCACCATCCGCCCACTTTTTCTGTGTTTCTCGAGTCACTTTCTCGTTTATGGGCCAGGTGTAGGCGGCCCACCTTTTTCGGGCCAGTGTAGGCCGCACACCGGTGAACTTTCCACAGTGTACGCCGCTTGTGCGCCAGCTGGAACTATACGTACAGCTTTCGGGGCAATTCACGGAAGTTTTTCATTTGAACAAGAGTGCTCTGCTATTATCGTCAATGATCGTCAATGATGTTCAACACATTATTTTTTGTTTGAATCTTATGTAATCGCGTACGGCGTCATAGATCAACATTCTCTTGTTTATAAACTAATGATGAAATCATGAAGGTGATTCATCTTTTACGTTGTCTGTGCCCTCCTTCGTTCCCCGTTTCCTACTCTTATTACCGCGTGAAAGTTTTGTCTGCCGCGGCTCGCTACACCCTGTGTATTGACTAGTTCTCTACGCAAACACAGGAAGAGAGTCCTTGTATAACGCCAGTTTCACATTTCTTATCTTTCTACGGAGCATTCCACTACTTCTACGCCGTCTATTGGCATTCACTTGAAGAAAGTTCTAAATTGTGATTCCTAATTGAAATACAAAGATCACCATGTACGGAGGTGGAGGATTTCAAAATTACAGGTAATATTACACGTTGGCGTGGCGCAGGCGGCGCACAATAATCATATGCAAGATGCGCGCCAATAAAAAAATGACGGACAAGTTGTGCGCGGCTTCTAGCACCCTGTGATAAATCAGAATTTTTTTAAGAATACACACGTATAAATTCTTTGCATACAGCATACGCAATCCTCGTATGGGGGTATCTTGGTATTGAGTACCTCGATCAACACACGCCAGATGAATCGAAACGATCATTTTTCTTTTTATTCTTCCCGTCATTTCTCGCGATTTTCGCAATTTCGTAGGAACTCTATTTGCAAAACCTCATTGTCTACGTCAGCTTTGCGAGTGATGAGTCATCCCAAGGATTTTGTTTATCCTCCTTCTCTGTGTCTTTTGTTCTGTCTTGTGTCCGTGGACCCACTCCCGCCCTTACAGTCCCAATAAAATCGAAACCGCGCTATCCTTATTTCTCCAGTCCGGCTTTGCTTTCAATTTTCAAATTACTATTTTCTGCTCAAAGTACCGTATTTGCATCCTCCCACATCTGCGTCGCTCTGGGTTTACCATATAAATATATGCTCTATCGTATAAATCATTTAGCCTCGCCTCTCCAGATTTACACACTCTATCAGCCTTATAGTGCATGCACAACGCATCTTCCCATTGTGCATTTTATGCACTTTCGCGTTTTTGAATTATCTTTTTTTTTCTTCAACAATTTACAAAGTTTCTAATAATGACGAAAAAGCAACACGTCAGATCCAAAATGAGGTCACGTATGTTCTCATTTTACCTTCGTTATCCTTTTCCTTTTATATGTGTTAGCATTTGGTAACTCTTCTGATTATCCTTTTAATATCATTTTGATCCTCTTTATATCCTTTTTTTGGTAGTGGGAAACTTTCTTTTTGCATAGTACCAACTGTGAAACTCATGTTTTCTTGAAGCGAGATACGAGCGTAATGAAAATTTCTATTTTGAGAAATAAGTTAATAAATTAAATTATATTGATATTGACTGTATTTTAGTGTGCCGATGTCTGGAGCTGGGCGACCGAACTTGCAACAGATCTTTGCTTCCGTCGATACTGATCGTTCAGGTGTGAATTTTTTTGGCGGATGAGTTTTTCAGGCTTGTTTTTGTATGATATGTTCATGTGAATACCAGTTTATTCTGACATACAATCATCACACATGGATAATGTAGCAGAGTTCCGTTTGTCCCGTGTGGGATACCTTCGTTCAATCCAGGGCGGTGCTTTTGTGTACCGTGTGGGAGAAGTGGAGGGTTGTTAGGGGACATATTTCGAGTGTATATAGAGCGAAATTTTTTCGCTGTTTGTCATGATAACCATTGTCACACACCATTTCATTAATGGTTTACCTAAAAAAATTGATAATGCTATTAAATGGATTGTTCGTTTCTCTACAAGATCCTTCACACGGATTCGGTTGATACAAGATGATGAATTTTGTAATGATTAAACTGATTATAGGCCATATCTCTTCCGATGAGTTGCAACGTGCCCTTAGCAATGGAACATGGAACCCCTTCAATCCTGAAACATGCAGACTGATGATTGGTAGGTGGTTTTTCCTTTGTCTATTTCTTTGATCGATTGTCCTTTTGATGTAAATGCATCAACATTTAATGTGTACCATTAACACCATGATTTTTAGGGTATGCTCAATTCTTATATTTGTTCCTGCACCAAGGATGGTATGGTATCGCCAAGGTTGCCTTATCAGTTCTGGGTATTTTGTTTCTACTAATATTTTATTTGTAGGTATGTTTGACTCTGATGGAGACGGCGCGATCAACTTCCAGGAGTTCCAGGTAATTATTTTCTTTACATTTGGCAGTTTGGCACAGTTTTTATTATTCCGAACGTATTTTGAATACTTTACTCTGAAAAAGAGCAAAGGCGAATCTCTACTATTCCTTATACTAGGCAAGTAATATTATCTATAATAATCCATATAATCGCTTCATGCAAGCATAACTATTCAAATAGCGTCATTATTCATGGTGTTTCTAATATTTTGTTTCTTATTCCAGGCACTTTGGAATTATATTAACGACTGGACAAACTGCTTCAGAAGCTTTGATACTGACAACTCAGGAAACATCGACAAAATGGAACTGCAAAATGCTCTCACCCGATTCGGTTTGTGTCTTATTATTCAAACTGCGAAATCATACATTCATTGTCCATTTATCGCGTGATTGTAGGATACAAACTGTTTTGACGAAGTGTGATCATGCTGTCATGCAATGCATGATCCTTTATCACATTATTTCTTTCACCCTCTCAATTTTAGGGTACCGCCTAAGCGACACCTTTTACAACATTCTCATGCAGAAATTCGACAGAACGCATGCGGGAAGTATCAATTTTGATGACTTCATTCAATTGTGCGTCGTTTTGCAGGTGAGAATAACTCTTCTTGTGATTAAAAAGTGTGGTTTTTCTTGTGGCAGCAGCTGACATTGAAACTCGTTTATTTGTGTGAAACTTGAAACATGTCGAATACCCCCTAAACAGTATTCACGCACGCATAGGTACAGACAAGGCCGCTAAGCTAATGTCTGTATTTAAGCACGAACCTTATGTCCGGAGAAGGCCCTTAGTTCATTTTATTCGATTGTGCGTTACCTTATTGTGATGATGTTTCTTGCAAAACATGCCTTCCAGACCCTGACTGCCTCATTCCGTGACAAGGACACCGACCGAGATGGCTACATCAGGATCCACTACGAGGAGTTTCTCACAATGGTCTTTTCTTTGAAGATGTAGAATTTGCATGATAAACACCCGCGACAGTTATCTTTCTAAATCCCAAATTTATAGCTTGTCTTGACCGGGAAAAAGTAGGATCTATAATATATTAGTTCAAAATCTGCAAAAGTAGTTTCCACTTCCTATGCTTTTAATTGTTGTCCCTGATATCATAATCTGGTACAGCGTTCTAGCGTACATATATTGCAAGTGCCTCAGGAATATATAAGTATAGCATGCACCCTATTTTCCTATTTGTTTTTGATGCTGATTAGCGACATCTAAACCCATAATATCAATTATCAATATCTATCAATCATTCTGTAGTTTTGCTCCCACCCCCACCCCCGCTTTCCATTGCATTCATTGCCCCGCAGCATATCAAACGCATCCCAGTTGTGTGTGATTTTAGTTTACATGTATTTTAATAATGTTTATTTTTTCGTTGTTTATATCTAATAAGTCAGGGGTTTGATAATCATTGGTTTCATTTTTGAGTTGGGTACACGTTTCTATTGTGCACATCATTTCAAAGGGCCAAATGCTAGAACTCTCCCTCAAGGCTCCCCGAAACATTACCGTATTGGGAAAGTAGACCTATGCTCAAGTGTGTTAACCAAAGGAGTAGAGTAGAACTTCTGTTAACATTCTACACGTTTAGGTGGCCGGGATGATCCTACGAAAATGAATTTCTACCAAGAAGTCTACGTCTAACCTGCGAATACCTGCGCTAAATAACCCTGCGTAATCGTATTTTCAAGAAAGTTGCTTTTGACTAACCAGCGTACTTCATGCTTGCTTCACTGCTTGAAGTAGTGTTTTCTTTAATTTCGAGAGAATTTCGCCCTATTTATCAATATTATGAATTAAAAAGTGTTAAGCACAAAAAAATCTCAATGGTTTTATGGAGGGGTACATTTCATCCTATTTTGGGTTTCCTTAGATTATATGCAGTTTTGGGGGTCACTTTTGCGCAAGCTTCCTCACGTATGTGCACTTTAGAAACCGAGTTATACTGATGATACCCACATAGTAATATTGTTCGTGCCTTGCGGTATTTATCCACGCCCTAGTGCATATATTTTACTGCTTTCTTTGTGTAATCATGTGTGTCCGTATATTCCGATAAAACATTTAATTATCCGTGTTCAACAATTTATTTACCTTCTAGCAAGAGAAATCTAGTCGAGTTTGCAAAATCAAAGCCTACTCTAAGAGAGTTAGCAAAATACTAGACGAAAGCAAGCGAGTGCACATTAATTCAAAACAGTGGCAGCCAATTGTAGGATTCTTACACCTCACGTCGCATTTGTTTATCTTCGCGCGAACTTCGTTGGGTTCCATGAAAGTGACCCATAGCCAGTTTTCCAAGAATCCTACTACGGAGTCCCACCCACGAAATCAAAATAGCTAGGATTTTTATAACAAATCAAAACAGTAACATCTCATCTAGAAGACCAGAGTTTGTCTATAACGAACTGATATTGTCTTACTTATCAACAATGACATAACCCTAATCACTGATAAGCTCAAACTCTGGTGGTAGGTAAACTAGCACACAAATAGCACAAAACTGAATACAAAACAGTCTCACTGGTTTTTCAATTAACGGTTAGCTTCACATGTCACTGCAATGTGGGCCTAAACCGACAAAAATAACCTAAATCTAAATATTAATAAAACAAATAAACTAACAAAGGGCATAATATCTGACAAGCGTAATAAGAATAGGTATTACCGTAACAATTCGAGAGAACATCAAGAGCTTTGAAAGTACGAATAAAATGGATTATTCAATCTACCGCAAGCAAACATCACAACTATAACTATATACTAGGATCACATAATGGGCTTAGTCAACAAAACGGGGGAAACACAAATGAATCTACTCTTATTAACATTTTGGGCCACATAATTGCCTACAGCAAGGGCGCGGCCTCAAATAAAAACAATTTTAAATTAAACTATTCGTTGTTGAGAGGAGTTCATAGAACACCGTCAATGAGAACAAATTATTATGAGCAAACATTTTTTTTTTCAATATTTTCGAGCGATTTTGGCACAAAAACTAATTACAATAGAAAAATGCAATCCAACTCAGCTTTAAAATCGTAAACAAAACATTGACATAAAATGGTAAGGAAAGTACACGGGAATATGGACCACAATTTCAAAATGATGATAATAAAATACAAAAAACCAGCACGAATGAAGAAAGAGTGAACCGTTTAGAAAGAGTAAAGACTTGCCAACCAGTACAACAACGTATACCTATATATTTAAAGGGAAATTAGGAAAGAAACTAATTGGATTAACAATGGAGACACACCGTATAAACAGGAACAAATGTGATAAACTTGCTGACATTCTTAAATAATATTTTTGGATTTTTTATGTATAAATTTTCTAGTGCACACGGCGGTAACTCGCCATAATATCTAACTACAAATAAACAACATACAAATAATACGTTTAAGAAAAGAAAAAGACAGACCAGAGTGGACGACAAAGGATACATCTGGGATTGAGATATCGACATGCGAAGCAACAAGCGGAGTGTGAATCTGAAATAGGGGAGTTGTACTCATCATATGTCGGGAGTTGGAGGGTAACACTCGAAGCTCGAAGCCCAACAATACTAGTCAACAACTGCGCATTTGACTACGCTAGGATTTGAATAGCTACAGTTTACAAGTTACAAATGAGTTACGGCAAAGAACGATGAAACCCCAAATATACTCAACGTTTACCACAATATACGAAAATACCGTCTAAATCATCCCTCAGCACTGAGCAGCACTCTGGAGAAAAGAGAAGCGTAACGGGAAATCCAACTAAGAAAAAAAATAATTACCATCTACTTAGACCTCAGCCAGATCCTCATCATCATAAATATCCTCCTCCTCATCACTAAAGTAGACCCTTCCGCCTTCCGCTCCGGACGCGCGAACCGGTCCGCCATAGTTCCGCTTCGCTGCCGAACCATTGCTGAATTATGGAGATTGGAGTTACCGTAAACATCAAGCAAACAAAAAGTGAAGGATTAAACAAGTTGTTTGGTAGTACAGCAAAAACATATTTGTTAGTAAACATAAAATGAAACGAATGAGCAAAACAATTTGTCAGCCGAAAGCGCGCATTTGAGAAATGCAAAACACCTTTTCTTGGACGAACACGGGGCCGGAGTTACCGATTTAAATGGTTTTCTAAATACGGTAAGTGACGATGCTATAGAGCAAGAGTCTACAGTGGAATTCCAGCCCCATGTGGGAAACTAAGACACACATAAAGACATACAAATACTAAGAACATTCAAGTGGATGTCAGGCACTGTACACAACACAACTGCTGTTATGTTAGACTCTCCGAAAATGCACATTACTACAAATTATTATTATTAAGCGCTAAAACGAAGAAACTATACTTCCACAAACGAAGACATCTGACACGACAAGCTACGAGATGTGTAGTGTATCTAGCAACGGTAATTAAGAATTGCAAGACATTTATTCATAAAATGATAAAACCAACTTTCTGGGAGCAGTACGCTTGCGAGGTCGAGGGCGCGCGCCATCCTTTCCACGGCTCGCACAACGAAATTCTTTCACAATCGGGTAAATGAGTTCAATTGTACGCATCACCGCAGCTTCAGAAGTAGCTAGAGAAAAAAAAACAGTTGCTAATACAGTCGTTGTTTGACATGGCATGTCACACCCACCATTTTTCAGGATAATCATCATAGAGAGTACTAATAATACTTTCGTAAGGTATCATCAGACTATACGCCTTAACGGATGGGCAAGCTAGACCTAGACAATTGGAATACTAGTATAAAATAGTGAAAAAGGTGCCCACCTCCAGTCACAGTGATAGATCCAGTAGTGTGAATTCGGAGGGTTGCCTTGGGATCAGTGTAACGCCAGACGAGACCGATCGATAACTCGGGTTCATACTGAGACTCCTTTGGATGCT
>JAANDG010000916.1:0-37446 GCA_036852015.1 Pelodera strongyloides | reverse complement strand
ATCGAAGCCTCATCGTCCAACGAAGTCAATGAAAGCAAAGAATAGCAGAACAACAACGGCAAAGTACTCTCGCTCTCTGTCCTACTTCTAACTAAACCCAAAACATAATAACTAAATCTCAGATGGATCTCGACGGTCAACGTTCACCCTCAAACAATGCCAACACCTGAAGCTGCTCCAATGCCAATTCCCCGAGAAGACGCGGTTCTCGGAGTTGAACAAGGGAGCACCCCAAGTCTCAACATATTTCTAAGCTCAAACAAATACAAAGTTCACCCTCAAACAATGCCAAAACCTGAAGCTGCTCCAATGCCAATTCCCCGAGAAGACGCGGTTCTCGGAGTTGAACAAGGGAGCACCCCAAGTCTCAACATATTTCTAAGCTCAAACAAATACAAAGTTCACCCTCAAACAATGCCAAAACCTGAAGCTGCTCCAATGCCAATTCCCCGAGAAGACGCGGTTCTCGGAGTTGAACAAGGGAGCACCCCAAGTCTCAACATATTTCTAAGCTCAGACAAATACAAAGTTCACCCTTCACTCAGTGTTGCAAACAAATTTTCATAAAATCAAATAATGGTGCACACTAACCAAATCTATGCAGCAGCAGATGGGATTCCTCATTGGCGACAAACGGGATGGGATCTTACGTCGAGAAGATGCATCGAAGCCTCATCGTCCAACGAAGTCAATGAAAGCAAAGAATAGCAGAACAACAACGGCAAAGTACTCTCGCTCTCTGTCCTACTTCTAACTAAACCCAAAACATAATAACTAAATCTCAGATGGATCTCGACGGTCAACGTTCACCCTCAAACAATGCCAAAACCTGAAGCTGCTCCAATGCCAATTCCCCGAGAAGACGCGGTTCTCGGAGTTGAACAAGGGAGCACCCCAAGTCTCAACATATTTCTAAGCTCAAACAAATACAAAGTTCACCCTCAAACAATGCCCAAAACCTGAAGCTGCTCCAATGCCAAATTCCCGAGAAGACGCGGTTCTCGGAGTTGAACAAGGGAGCACCCCAAGTCTCAACATATTTCTAAGCTCAAACAAATACAAAGTTCACCCTCAAACAATGCCAAAACCTGAAGCTGCTCCAATGCCAATTCCCCGAGAAGACGCGGTTCTCGGAGTTGAACAAGGGAGCACCCCAAGTCTCAACATATTTCTAAGCTCAGACAAATACAAAGTTCACCCTTCACTCAGTGTTGCAAACAAATTTTCATAAAATCAAATAATGGTGCACACTAACCAAATCTATGCAGCAGATGGGATTCCTCATTGGCGACAAACGGGATGGGATCTTACGTCGAGAAGATGCATCGAAGCCTCATCGTCCAACGAAGTCAATGAAAGCAAAGAATAGCAGAACAACAACGGCAAAGTACTCTCGCTCTCTGTCCTACTTCTAACTAAACCCAAAACATAATAACTAAATCTCAGATGGATCTCGACGGTCAACGTTCACCCTCAAACAATGCCAACACCTGAAGCTGCTCCAATGCCAATTCCCCGAGAAGACGCGGTTCTCGGAGTTGAACAAGGGAGCACCCCAAGTCTCAACATATTTCTAAGCTCAAACAAATACAAAGTTCACCCTCAAACAATGCCAAAACCTGAAGCTGCTCCAATGCCAATTCCCCGAGAAGACGCGGTTCTCGGAGTTGAACAAGGGAGCACCCCAAGTCTCAACATATTTCTAAGCTCAAACAAATACAAAGTTCACCCTCAAACAATGCCAAAACCTGAAGCTGCTCCAATGCCAATTCCCCGAGAAGACGCGGTTCTCGGAGTTGAACAAGGGAGCACCCCAAGTCTCAACATATTTCTAAGCTCAGACAAATACAAAGTTCACCCCTCACTCAGTGTTGCAAACAAATTTTCATAAAATCAAATAATGGTGCACACTAACCAAATCTATGCAGCAGCAGATGGGATTCCTCATTGGCGACAAACGGGATGGGATCTTACGTCGAGAAGATGCATCGAAGCCTCATCGTCCAACGAAGTCAATGAAAGCAAAGAATAGCAGAACAACAACGGCAAAGTACTCTCGCTCTCTGTCCTACTTCTAACTAAACCCAAAACATAATAACTAAATCTCAGATGGATCTCGACGGTCAACGTTCACCCTCAAACAATGCCAACACCTGAAGCTGCTCCAATGCCAATTCCCCGAGAAGACGCGGTTCTCGGAGTTGAACAAGGGAGCACCCCAAGTCTTCTAACTCAAGCTCAAACAAATACAAAGTTCACCCTCAAACAATGCCAAAACCTGAAGCTGCTCCAATGCCAATTCCAATTCCCCGAGAAGACGCGGTTCTCGGAGTTGAACAAGGGAGCACCCCAAGTCTCAACATATTTCTAAGCTCAAACAAATACAAAGTTCACCCTCAAACAATGCAAAAAAACCTGAAGCTGCTCCAATGCCAATTCCCCGAGAAGACGCGGTTCTCGGAGTTGAACAAGGGAGCACCCCAAGTCTCAACATATTTCTAAGCTCAAGACAAATACAAAATTCACCCCTCACTCAGTGTTGCAAACAAATTTTCATAAAATCAAATAATGGTGCACACTAACCAAATCTATGCAGCAGCAGATGGGATTCCTCATTGGCGACAAACGGGATGGGATCTTACGTCGAGAAGATGCATCGAAGCCTCATCGTCCAACGAAGTCAATGAAAGCAAAGAATAGCAGAACAACAACGGCAAAGTACTCTCGCTCTCTGTCCTACTTCTAACTAAACCCAAAACATAATAACTAAATCTCAGATGGATCTCGACGGTCAACGTTCACCCTCAAACAATGCCAAACACCTGAAGCTGCTCCAATGCCAATTCCCCGAGAAGACGCGGTTCTCGGAGTTGAACAAGGGAGCACCCCAAGTCTCAACATATTTCTAAGCTCAAACAAATACAAAGTTCACCCTCAAACAATGCCAAAACCTGAAGCTGCTCCAATGCCAATTCCCCGAGAAGACGCGGTTCTCGGAGTTGAACAAGGGAGCACCCCAAGTCTCAACATATTTCTAAGCTCAGACAAATACAAAATTCACCCCTCACTCAGTGTTGCAAAAAAAACAAATTTTCATAAAATCAAATAATGGTGCACACTAACCAAATCTATGCAGCAGCAGATGGGATTCCTCATTGGCGACAAACGGGATGGGATCTTACGTCGAGAAGATGCATCGAAGCCTCATCGTCCAACGAAGTCAATGAAAGCAAAGAATAGCAGAACAACAACGGCAAAGTACTCTCGCTCTCTGTCCTACTTCTAACTAAACCCAAAACATAATAACTAAATCTCAGATGGATCTCGACGGTCAACGTTCACCCTCAAACAATGCCAAAACCTGAAGCTGCTCCAATGCCAATTCCCCGAGAAGACGCGGTTCTCGGAGTTGAACAAGGGAGCACCCCAAGTCTCAACATATTTCTAAGCTCAAACAAATACAAAGTTCACCCTCAAACAATGCCAAAACCTGAAGCTGCTCCAATGCCAATTCCCCGAGAAGACGCGGTTCTCGGAGTTGAACAAGGGAGCACCCCAAGTCTCAACATATTTCTAAGCTCAAACAAATACAAAGTTCACCCTCAAACAATGCCAAAACCTGAAGCTGCTCCAATGCCAATTCCCCGAGAAGACGCGGTTCTCGGAGTTGAACAAGGGAGCACCCCAAGTCTCAACATATTTCTAAGCTCAAACAAATACAAAGTTCACCCTCAAACAATGCAAACAATGCCCAAACCTGAAGCTGCTCCAATGCCAATTCCCCGAGAAGACGCGGTTCTCGGAGTTGAACAAGGGAGCACCCCAAGTCTCAACATATTTCTAAGCTCAAACAAATACAAAGTTCACCCTCAAACAATGCCAAAACCTGAAGCTGCTCCAATGCCAATTCCCCGAGAAGACGCGGTTCTCGGAGTTGAACAAGGGAGCACCCCAAGTCTCAACATATTTCTAAGCTCAGAATCAGACAAATACAAAATTCACCCCTCACTCAGTGTTGCAAACAAATTTTCATAAAATCAAATAATGGTGCACACTAACCAAATCTATGCAGCAGCAGATGGGATTCCTCATTGGCGACAAACGGGATGGGATCTTACGTCGAGAAGATGCATCGAAGCCTCATCGTCCAACGAAGTCAATGAAAGCAAAGAATAGCAGAACAACAACGGCAAAGTACTCTCGCTCTCTATCCTACTTCTAACTAAACCCAAAACATAATAACTAAATCTCAGATGGATCTCGACGGTCAACGTTCACCCTCAAACAATGCCAAACCTGAAGCTGCTCCAATGCCAATTCCCCGAGAAGACGCGGTTTCTCGGAGTTGAACAAGGGAGCACCCCAATCAACATATTTCTAAGCTCAAACAAATACAAAGTTCACCCTCAAACAATGCCAAAACCTGAAGCTGCTCCAATGCCAATTCCCCGAGAAGACGCGGTTCTCGGAGTTGAACAAGGGAGCACCCCAAGTCTCAACATATTTCTAAGCTCAAACAAATACAAAGTTCACCCTCAAAACAATGCCAAAACCTGAAGCTGCTCCAATGCCAATTCCCCGAGAAGACGCGGTTCTCGGAGTTGAACAAGGGAGCACCCCAAGTCTCAACATATTTCTAAGCTCAGACAAATACAAAATTCACCCCTCACTCAGTGTTGCAAACAAATTTTCATAAAATCAAATAATGGTGCACACTAACCAAATCTATGCAGCAGCAGATGGGATTCCTCATTGGCGACAAACGGGATGGGATCTTACGTCGAGAAGATGCATCGAAGCCTCATCGTCCAACGAAGTCAATGAAAGCAAAGAATAGCAGAACAACAACGGCAAAGTACTCTCGCTCTCTGTCCTACTTCTAACTAAACCCAAAACATAATAACTAAATCTCAGATGGATCTCGACGGTCAACGTTCGTTCACCCTCAAACAATGCCAACACCTGAAGCTGCTCCAATGCCAATTCCCCGAGAAGACGCGGTTCTCGGAGTTGAACAAGGGAGCACCCCAAGTCTCAACATATTTCTAAGCTCAAACAAATACAAAGTTCACCCTCAAACAATGCCAAAACCTGAAGCTGCTCCAATGCCAATTCCCCGAGAAGACGCGGTTCTCGGAGTTGAACAAGGGAGCACCCCAAGTCTCAACATATTTCTAAGCTCAAACAAATACAAAGTTCACCCTCAAACAATGCCAAAACCTGAAGCTGCTCCAATGCCAATTCCCCGAGAAGACGCGGTTCTCGGAGTTGAACAAGGGAGCACCCCAAGTCTCAACATATTTCTAAGCTCAGACAAATACAAAATTCACCCCTCACTCAGTGTTGCAAACAAATTTTCATAAAATCAAATAATGGTGCACACTAACCAAATCTATGCAGCAGCAGATGGGATTCCTCATTGGCGACAAACGGGATGGGATCTTACGTCGAGAAGATGCATCGAAGCCTCATCGTCCAACGAAGTCAATGAAAGCAAAGAATAGCAGAACAACAACGGCAAAGTACTCTCGCTCTCTGTCCTACTTCTAACTAAACCCAAAACATAATAACTAAATCTCAGATGGATCTCGACGGTCAACGTTCACCCTCAAACAATGCCAACACCTGAAGCTGCTCCAATGCCAATTCCCCGAGAAGACGCGGTTCTCGGAGTTGAACAAGGGAGCACCCCAAGTCTCAACATATTTCTAAGCTCAAACAAATACAAAGTTCACCCTCAAACAATGCCAAAACCTGAAGCTGCTCCAATGCCAATTCCCCGAGAAGACGCGGTTCTCGGAGTTGAACAAGGGAGCACCCCAAGTCTCAACATATTTCTAAGCTCAAACAAATACAAAGTTCACCCTCAAACAATGCCAAAACCTGAAGCTGCTCCAATGCCAATTCCCCGAGAAGACGCGGTTCTCGGAGTTGAACAAGGGAGCACCCCAAGTCTCAACATATTTCTAAGCTCAGACAAATACAAAGTTCACCCTTCACTCAGTGTTGCAAACAAATTTTCATAAAATCAAATAATGGTGCACACTAACCAAATCTATGCAGCAGCAGATGGGATTCCTCATTGGCGACAAACGGGATGGGATCTTACGTCGAGAAGATGCATCGAAGCCTCATCGTCCAACGAAGTCAATGAAAGCAAAGAATAGCAGAACAACAACGGCAAAGTACTCTCTCTCTCTCTGTCCTACTTCTAACTAAACCCAAAACATAATAACTAAATCTTAGATGGATCTCGACGGTCAACGTTCACCCTCAAACAATGCCAACACCTGAAGCTGCTCCAATGCCAATTCCCCGAGAAGACGCGGTTCTCGGAGTTGAACAAGGGAGCACCCCAAGTCTCAACATATTTCTAAGCTCAAACAAATACAAAGTTCACCCTCAAACAATGCCAAAACCTGAAGCTGCTCCAATGCCAATTCCCCGAGAAGACGCGGTTCTCGGAGTTGAACAAGGGAGCACCCCAAGTCTCAACATATTTCTAAGCTCAAACAAATACAAAGTTCACCCTCAAACAATGCCAAAACCTGAAGCTGCTCCAATGCCAATTCCCCGAGAAGACGCGGTTCTCGGAGTTGAACAAGGGAGCACCCCAAGTCTCAACATATTTCTAAGCTCAGACAAATACAAAAGTTCACCCCTCACTCAGTGTTGCAAACAAATTTTCATAAAATCAAATAATGGTGCACACTAACCAAATCTATGCAGCAGCAGATGGGATTCCTCATTGGCGACAAACGGGATGGGATCTTACGTCGAGAAGATGCATCGAAGCCTCATCGTCCAACGAAGTCAATGAAAGCAAAGAATAGCAGAACAACAACGGCAAAGTACTCTCGCTCTCTGTCCTACTTCTAACTAAACCCAAAACATAATAACTAAATCTCAGATGGATCTCGACGGTCAACGTTCACCCTCAAACAATGCCAACACCTGAAGCTGCTCCAATGCCAATTCCCCGAGAAGACGCGGTTCTCGGAGTTGAACAAGGGAGCACCCCAAGTCTCAAAATATTTCTAAGCTCAAACAAATACAAAGTTCACCCTCAAACAATGCCAAAACCTGAAGCTGCTCCAATGCCAATTCCCCGAGAAGACGCGGTTCTCGGAGTTGAACAAGGGAGCACCCCAAGTCTCAACATATTTCTAAGCTCAAACAAATACAAAGTTCACCCTCAAACAATGCCAAAACCTGAAGCTGCTCCAATGCCAATTCCCCGAGAAGACGCGGTTCTCGGAGTTGAACAAGGGAGCACCCCAAGTCTCAACATATTTCTAAGCTCAGACAAATACAAAATTCACCCCTCACTCAGTGTTGCAAACAAATTTTCATAAAATCAAATAATGGTGCACACTAACCAAATCTATGCAGCAGCAGATGGGATTCCTCATTGGCGACAAACGGGATGGGATCTTACGTCGAGAAGATGCATCGAAGCCTCATCGTCCAACGAAGTCAATGAAAGCAAAGAATAGCAGAACAACAACGGCAAAGTACTCTCGCTCTCTGTCCTACTTCTAACTAAACCCAAAACATAATAACTAAATCTCAGATGGATCTCGACGGTCAACGTTCACCCTCAAACAATGCCAACACCTGAAGCTGCTCCAATGCCAATTCCCCGAGAAGACGCGGTTCTCGGAGTTGAACAAGGGAGCACCCCAAGTCTCAACATATTTCTAAGCTCAAACAAATACAAAGTTCACCCTCAAACAATGCCAAAACCTGAAGCTGCTCCAATGCCAATTCCCCCGGAATGTCTAGGTTCTAAAGGAGATCCTTTAGGTTCCGTCTTCTGCCCGAAGAAGGAAAGGAAGAAAAAATACGCGAGATAACATTAGAAGAAATAGACGAAAGAGGCGCAGACTCCGACAGAAACACTGCGACATTCTATCGAGATATACTGGTTTACGATGCCATAATAATGTGAGTACAATGTAAATGCTTTCAACTTCAACTAATACACTAACAAAAAGCAGGAAATTATGGCTGGAAGATCTTAGATAATATTTCAAAAACAGGAAAATTTCACAGCTCACTCATTTAAAGGAGGAGGCTCACGAGAATGAAGTGCTCAAATGGTTTCCTTTTATCGAAATATGATGGTATTAAGTTCCGAAAGTTATGATTTACAAAGCAAAAGCTTTTAATTGGAAGGAGTAAAACAATATAAGACTATGAAGTCTATAAAAATTTTGGATCGTAGTAAATAGTTGATTTCCATAGTGGGCATTCAAATTTTTTGCCGGCTTGCAAAATGACTTGTAAATTTGCATGCGCACTATGGAAATCAACTATATACTACGATCCAAAATTTTTATAGACTTCATGGTCTTATATTGATTTACTCCTTCCAAGTAAAAGCTTTTGCTTTGTAAAGTATGTCGTTCGGAATTTGATACCATCGTCTGTCGATAAAAGGAAGCTGTTTGAGCACTTCATTCTCGTGGGCCTCCTCCTTTAATTTCCTTTTAGGTTGATTTATGGTATCTACCCATAAAGAAGAAATTAGAAGAAGCATTTGACAACAAATTGTGAATTTAGCAGTTCAATAATCTTATTTAATTTAAAATTTAACAAAATGATGCAAACTAGACCTAGACGAGAAAGTTACAATAATTGCTTTAATTTTCAATATACCTAATATTAATAAATTACTTGAGTTTTGGATTTGATTTGAGACCGAGAATGCTTGATATTGTGCATTACAGGGTTTCCGGTAATCATATACGATATACATTACGAGGTTTAATCTTAATTTAATTTAAGCTCAAACGAAACGATGAAAACTAAACGAGTAACAATATCTGTGAAACGAGTCACAATAATTGTATTAGTTTTCAATATGCCCACTGTGAAATAATGCTTTGCCCAGGCTTTGCTGCAACTGTTGTGTACCGTGTGTCCATATAAATGTGCATGATGTACACATGTGTTTTTTTTCTCTCTTGTTTGTATTTATGTGCACTTTTTTATGGAATGGAATAAAGAATCTTATTATATAAAGGAGAAGAGTTTGTGGCCGGGTGAGTTTATTTGTGATTACGTCCACAACGATTTTTTTCTACGTTTCAGGCATTTGGTATAAGTAGGCAACTGTTCGCATATTTACAAAATATGCACAATATCATCTTTTAAAGGAGGAGGCTCACGAGAATGAAGTGCTCAAATGGTTTCCTTTTATCGAAAGATGATGGTATTGTATTCCGAAAGACATGCTTTACAAAGCAAAAGCTTTTAATTGAAAGGAGTAAATCAATATAAAACTATGAATTATATACAAATTTTGGATCGTAGTAAATAGTTGATTTCCATAGTGGGCATGCAAATTTTGTGCTGTCTTGCAAAATGACTTGTAAATTTGCATGCCCAGTATACGCTTCAGACGTTTCATATAAATATGCGCACTTCAAGTATTCGTTTAGATAGCATTTGACGTCGCCTCAGGCGGTTAATAATAAATGAAAATGAGCACAGTATCTCTATGTCCCGGTTAGTACGTTATGGTTAGGACACACAGACATACACTGACACTACAAAATCTCTGCAAGGTGTGACTTATGTTGTTGTTATGATGAAGGCAGTGCACTAAAAGATTGTTTCCGGCCTGACACAAACAAACTGTATTATGGGGCTGTGACAAGCTACTTGCTGCATGGATTCATCGTGTCACAGTATATGTTTTATCAAGTAAAATACTGACATTTCCGGCGTGACACAAGCATGGGTATTGTATTATGGGGCTGTGACAAGGTATTTGCTGCATGAATTTTTCGTTTCACAGTATATGTTTTATCAAGTAAAATACTGACATTTCCGGCGTGACACAAGCATGGCATGGGTACTGTATTATGGGGCTGTGACAAGGTATTCGCTGCATGAATTCTTTATCAGGTAAAAGACTGCCAAGATTTCCGGCGTGACACAAGCACGGGTACTGTATTATGAGGCTATGACAAGGTATTTGCTGCTATTTGCTGCAAACTCTGCTACACATTCCATTTATAGTGTTACTTGAACAATATGTCCCCAAGTTCCCCAAGACTTTATTAAATGAATAACATAGAAATGCAGTCATGTTCAATTCTTTTTAATCCTTTTAAAACATCTTTAATAGGTTTTCCATTGTAATTTGACGAAGTTGTGGTTTCTTGCATGATTAGATACCACGTACGCAGATGAAACTAAACGTAAAACTAGAAAAACATATATTGTACCAACATATCCGAATTAACCGAGTACCGATAAAAAATGAAATGGTACCGTGATGCCGGATACAAAATGGGTCCGAAAACATATGTATATTTGAAAGCCGAGCTAAATTACTAAGCATTCAGTTGTCAACGATGAGTTTCGAAAACCGGTCGGTATTTCGCTTTAAAATGAGCGAATTCATATCGGAAAAGTTAGACGGCAATATAAAACTCGTCGTTTTTTTAGACTGAAAGGTCTCTTGAAATACTTACCTTATTGTAATAGCGTACATAATGCCATCTGCTGGATGCAAGAACGCAGCACTGTTTCTCCCTGCGTCTGTGCCTCTATTCCCTCTTTCTTCTAATGTTATCTCGCGTATTTCTTCTTCTTCTTTTCCTTCTTCGGGTAGAAGACGGAACCTAAATGATGTTATTGAACGGTTTTTCATGAAACAAAAGTGCAGCTAAGTTTGTAGAAACATAAAAGAACTGACAGATTTTTGGGGTACCTGCATAGTCCAATAATTTTCCCGTGATTTCGACTACGACTATACCTTAAAAACTGGCACATTGACAGCAAGTCGTCTTCCGTTTTGTCGCCTTCGAATAGAATCGATCGGTCATACGGTGTGTCTTTTGCTGCAGGAACCATATCCGTCAGTTGACAGTAATTGAGAATACTGTGATGCCATGATCCGAAAGATGCGTTCTAAATGTGTTGGTTTCTTGTAGAAAGTAGAATTGAACAGTGCTCCTCTTTCTACAAAATTCTACCCCACGCCAATTGATTATGAGTCGTGTGTCGTACTTATTTGTTGTGAAATTTAGTGGTGGCGTAATGCAGTTTGGAGGGGGATAGTAGCGCTGCATTGATTTTCTTACGATTTTCGAATGTTGTAAAAAATCGCAAAGGCGCTCTCTGATTACGGTTGCTAGTGGGACAGTGTGCTGTGGAAAAAAAAATAACTGATCGAATGATGCTGGACTCCGTCATTTTTTCCACTTCATTTTCTCCTTGGTCCACGAGAAAAAAAACTTTTCCTTAATTTACTTGCGCAGAATGCCCGTAATTTCAGAAATATTACTGTGAAAACAGTGAAAACCGCATTTCTTGCCGCATTTCCGCTCCTTGCTACCGCATTTCTTCGCGCGTAGAACTCGCAGAGTTATTCCCCGGCAAACTGTTCGACCAGGTACCTTAGTCAAACGCGTCAAAATACGTTTTTGCGGCTTATATCCGTCGATGTACATTAGCATTATTTCTCTTCCTAATGTAATGATGATTAAACGCGAGTATAACAACGCGTTTCCAATGCTGTAACGTCCTAAAAGCCCAAACTGACTACGGTATCTGGTGGAGCCACTTGTCGTGGAATAACTCTACGAGTTCTAGGTTTAAGAAAATGCGGTCCTGTGCAAGTAAATTGAGGAAAAATTTTCTCGTGTCCCTTGAAATGGAACTTAATGAAAGAATTTTTTTTAGAAAATTTATTTATGGAATAGTGTGTGTTATTAGTGTTTTAAAAGATTAACTGTGAGAAACCTTGAATTGTCTGTTTGCAATATACTTCACACAATGTGGCATCTCGTCTTCATAGAGCTCCATAGTTTTGTAACATCCATCTTCGCCCATACAAAACCTCTCGGACAGATCCCTAACCCAAATAAACCACATTTGACGAAAAGGTGTGCACTCCTTTACGATTTCCTCCATTTTCTGAATGAATGGAAAGTAATGCAGTCCTACCAATACGTAGAACGGTAGTTTTGGATAGACAAAAAGTTCCTTTATGCACATTTTTCGTAAACGCGCTGACTCACCCAGCAGGTTTCGTCATCACTGCTGAAGAGCTCAAAGTAGTCCACAACAACAGATCCAATCTAAAGTAGACCCAATAACAGAAGAAGTAGGAAGACTGAAACATGGCTGCGTAGCTTTTTCTCGTAGTGTATTTGCACAGAGGTCGTACCCTTACTTTGACATAATCGTATCGAAGTGATATGTTGTGTATGATGAACCCACCATTCGTATATCAATGCAGTATTTATTTCTACGTTCCGGTGTGTATGGTATTTGGCGAGGGAATAGTGGTGTTACGGGAACGGGTATTAGCGCTATCCCTTCATGGATTTTCTGGATGTAGAATGCCTGAAAAGCAAAAATTTCATTACCAATTACAAGATAGCTGCTATCAGCACATCGGTTTTCCGCTGAATAATAAAAATAAATAAAAAACAGGGAACGAAAACTGCGAGTAAGTGGAACACGAGACAGAGAGTCGCCACATTACCGATAGGATGGACAGTAAAGTCCACAACGATGCAGTTCGTATAAACTATTCGAATTACAGCTGGGCAGAACGGGCAAGAAGTCTATCGGTACGTTACGCTATACGGTACGATACTTTATGTGATACGATACAGTACTTCTTCAATGCACGAAACTTGCCATCATTGGATCAAGAGCTGTGAGAGGCGGGTAGTATCGAATTTTTCTATCATCCGATGAATACTTGCAACCCATTTGTTCTTTAGGTTCGAACTCGTAGAGCAGCCTCACATAATGCCTTGATAAATTGAACCGACCATATGCAACCATGGAACAACGGAAATCTGGAAGTGCTTCCACATATTAATTAAAGTTTTGCGAAGAACTGAAGTCCATTATGGATGAGCTAGATGATTACTCGTATAGATATACTGCAAGATTCTGTGAAGTATGTCACAGACGCTACACTTCTCGCATTTTCGACAATTGTTCCGCTTGTTCGGGCATAAAAAGAGTGTCGCAGCTCAATATCGAAGTATGCATATGCAATTGTTTCCTATTATGTGACTTTCTTATGATACGTTTGAAACTTTGTATATAAGTAAACCAATCATATTTTCATATAAGGCGCCTCAGGCGGCGTGAGCCGACTGGTGGTACATAGACGCAACACAAAGATAAAGACCAAGAGTGGAAACTTTGAAACTACGCTAGTATGTATGACAGTGCTGGTTCCTAGTATAACATACCCCTTTCCACTCCCATTCTGTCTGTAGCTTTTGAGTAGTTTCCCACAAGTTTTATAATGAAATAACCACCAAAGTATAGAACTTTCAAGCACATAATGAAACCAAATAATTGGCAAAACACAGAACAGCCGTCGTTGGACCATCATCAAATGGTTTTTACCGAAAAAAACCGTCTGCTAAAACTCAATTAAATGCGCATTGTAGACTACTGCTAATCTATATAACATAAACCTACCAATAGGTTCATGGTCGACGAGGTCTTCATTGTGGTACAGCTCCTTGATAAACTTATCATCTTCTTTGTCAGCTAGATTCTGCCCGAATAGTAGAAAGAGAAAGGCCGTCCAAATCATAGCCATTTGTTAAAAAACAAAAAGAAAGAAACACGGAAAATATTTATGGAAATTTAGTAATATTCCATTCAAATGTCGTTGTTGTTATTCATAGATGGTTCTGTAAGTAGTAGTAGTAATAATATTTTCACCTAGCGCTTCCGGGATTTTCTCACATCCAGACGCCAATCAGCGAAAACTTGTTCGTAACAAATCACTTGATGTTGGGATTATGCAATTTACATCGCCGCAACGAAGCCTTGGGCTTGGCAGAACGGCGGTTTCACTGCTTATGACATATCTAAAAGAAGCAAAAACAGCTCTGCCATCTAGGACACACAAAAACATTTAAAGCACCCCGGACATCCAATCCAAAACAACTAACGTACAGAAACGTCTCAAATTGACGTTTGCAGAAGTTTCTAATTGTAAGACTCTATTTTTTTTCAGTGTCCACCGACCGCAAAAACTGCCTGTATAATTATCGTGTAGTCCCCCCCCCACGACTCCCTTTCCCACCATGCTTCCTTAGCTAGTTTCTTGGTGTATTCCAAGTTGCTCAGAAGTAAAATATAACCTCTTACCAATTTCAAAGTGTAATTTAGTTCATTGTAAAGTGCATTAGTGTATCATATAGCTGAATAAAAAATTAGCTCACATTTTCCGGGGAATGAAAGTAGCAATGATTTGCAATTTTGGAGAACAAGGAAGCTTTCAGTTAAGAAAAGGTAACTTTTCAGAACCCTTGGACATCGAAAATGTAGGATTTCAGCCGTCTGTCTTAAATTTGCCCAATTCTTTTGATGTATAATAACTGATATAAAATTAGAAGCAACGTCACTAGCTTATTCTTTCTCAGCTTCGAAAGCACTATCGGATTGACATATAATTGAGCGAATTCCGCTAAAATAAAATTTTCATATTGTACATGCAACTGGCAAAGTCTCCGCATGCCGAGCTAATTTTAGTTATTACATCACCATACTAATTCTTGTGAAAGTTAACATTTTTGGCTGAAATTTTCACAGATGTTATAAAATATGGTGTATTAAAGGGTCAGGCCCACGTATAAAAAGTTTCGTCTAATTTTTCTGAGATAAATCTCTGTGAAAACCGTTTTCTAAAGTATGCCAAATTGGGGAAGATCTTCACGAAGAAGATCCATAACTAGTTACCTTACTCCGAGCCAAAAATAGCCAGAAACGGGTTTCTGGCTATTAAACGATGAATTCATGCAGAAAATACCTTGTCATAGCCTCATAATACAGTGCCCATGCTTGTTGTCACGCCGGAAATCTGTTCCGTCTTTGACATGATAAGACATAGGTGACACGATGACTTCATGCAGCACATAGCCTTGTCATAGCCTCGTAATATAGTACCCATGCTTGTGACACGCCGGAATACAGTACCCACGCTCGTAATACAGTACCCACGCGTGTGACACGCCGGAATACAGTGCCCACGCTTGTGTCACGCCGGAAATCTGTTCAGTGTTTTACCTGATAAAACATAGGTTGTGACACGATGACTTCTTGCAGCACATAACCGTGTCATAGCCTCGTAATACAGTACCCACGCTTGTGACACGCCGGAAATATTGTCAGTCTTTTACCTGATAAAACATAGGTTGTGCACATAACCTTGTCATAACCTTGTCATAATCAGCCTCGTATTACAGTACCCATACACCTTGTCACAACCGGAAATATGTCAGTCTTTTTAATAAAACATAGGTTGTGACACGATGACTCATGCAGCACACGTAGCCTTGTCATAGCCCTGTACAGTACCCACGCTTGTGTCACGCCGGAAATCTGTTCAGTCTTTTACATTATAAAACATAGGTTGTGACACGATGACTTCACGCAGCACGTAGCCTTGTCATAGCCCTGTATAGTACCCACGCTTGTGTCACGCCGGAAATCTGTTCAGTCTTTTACATTATAAAACATAGGTTGTGACACGACACGATGACTTCATGCAGCACATAACCTTGTCATAACCAAATAGCACATAACCTTGTCATAGCCTCGTAATACAGAACCCATGCTTGTTGTCACGCCGGAAATCTATTCAGTCTTTTACCTGATAAAACATAGGTTGTGACACGATGACTTCATGCAGCACATAACCTTATCATAGCCTCGTAATCAGTACCCACGCTTGTGACACGCCGGAAATCTGTTCAGTCTTTTACCTGATAAAACATAGCTTGTGACACGATGACTTCATGCAGCACATAACCTTGTCATAGCCTCGTAATCAGTACCCACGCTTGTGACACGCCGGAAATATTGTCAGTCTTTTACATGATAAAACATAGGTTGTGACACGATGACTTCATGCAGCACGTAGCCTTGTCATAGCCCTGTACAGTACCCACGCTTGTGACACGCCGGAAATCTGTTCAGTCTTTTACATGATAAAACATAGGTTGTGACACGATGACTTCATGCAGCACATAACCTTGTCATAGCCTCGTAATACAGTGCCCATGCTTGTTGTCACGCCGGAAATCTATTCAGTCTTTTACCTGATAAAACACAGGTTGTGACACGATGACTTCATGCAGCACGTAGCCTTGTCATAGCAATGTACAGTACCCACGTTTGTGTCACGCCGGAAATCTGTTCAGTCTTTTACATGATAAAACATAGGTTGTGACACGATAACTTCATGCAGCACATAACCTTGTCATGGCCTCGTACTACAGTACCCAGACACTACCCACGCTCGTATGCAGTACCCACACTTGTGTGTGTGTGACGTCGGAAATCTGTTCAGTCGTCTTTTACCTGATAAAACATAGGACACGATGTCTTCATGCAGCACATAACCTTATTCTAGCCTCGTAATCAGTACCCACGCTTGTGACACGCCGGAAATCTGTTCAGTCTTTTACCTGATAAAACATAGCTTGTGACACGATGACTTCATACAGCACACAACCTTGGCATAGCCTCGTAATATAGTACCTATGCTTGTGACACGCCGGAAATATTCTCAGTCTTTTACCTGATAAAACATAGGTTGTGACACGATATCTTCATGCAGCACATAACCTTGTCATAGCCTCGTAATCAGTACCCACGCTTGTGACACGCCGGAAATCTGTTCAGTCTTTTACCTGATAAAACATAGCTTGTGACACGATGACTTCATGCAGCACTAACCTTGTCATAGCCTCGTAGTATAGTACCCATGCGTGTGACACGCCGGAAATATTGTCTGTCTTTTACCTGATAAAACATAGGTTGTGACACGATGACTTCATGCAGCACTAACCTTGTCATAGCCTCGTAATATAGTACCCATGCGTGTGACACGCCGGAAATATTGTCAGTCTTTTACCTGATAAAACATAGGTTGTGACACGATGACTTCATGCAGCACATAACCTTGTCATAGCCTTCTAAAACAGTACACACGCATGTGCCACGCCGGAAATCTGTTCAGTCTTTTACCTGATAAAACATAGGTTGTGACGTAACACGATGAATTCGCGCAGTAAATAACCTTGTCACAGCCTCGTTATACAGTACCCACGCTTGTGACACGACGGAAATCTGTTCAGTCTTTTACCTGATAAAACAGGTTGTGACACGATGACTTCACGCAGCACATAACCTTGACATAGCCTCGTAATACAGTACCCACGCTTGTGACACGCCGGAAATATTGACAGTCTTTTACCTGATAAAACATAGGTTGTGACACGGTGACTTCACGCAGCACATAACCTTGTCATAGCCTCGTAATACAGTAGCCACGCTTGTGTCACGCCGGAAATCTGTTCCGTCTTTTACCTGATAAAACATAGGTTGTGACACGATGACTTCAGGCAGCACATAACCTTGTCATAGCCCTATAATACATTACTCATGCGTGAGCCATATCGGATATCTTATCACAGTGTTGTACTGTAGAAATAACACTTTAGATCCGCTGCAAACATCTTACCACACTGTTCATGCTAAAAAAAAACAGAACTTGGTGTCTTCTTATTTGCATGTCATTCCAACTTGCAGTACGCGCAAGTTCTATGAAACGTATTTCCCCAACTGCGAGATCTGAATGCGTACAATCAGATATGCCCATATAATTAGCATAAGTCGATGCAATGCAACTATGGATAGTATATGCAAATAACCCAAATGAGGTTCTTTGCATCACGCATGTCCCACATTGCTCCACATATCTACCATTATCTTACTAAACACGATTATAGTGCGTCGTCGCCGTTCTTATTGCTTCTATGTTGTACTACTTTGCTTTGACAATGTGAATACCCTTGTACGTCGTCGCCTTAAGTTAAACTATATTTCCAAACTTAATATGAGTAATTTAGATGAGACTGACCACCTTGTTGCTGATCGTTTTTATGGGCGCATATTTTGCCAATGCGGCAATAATATACGGTATAGTTTTGGTGGATTTTGTGCGATTCATAGTGATTTTGACTTTACTTTGAGGTCTCTTAGTGGTAACTAAAAGAAACCACAGTTTACACACAGGAGCTAGTTGTTGCACAAAGCGTGTCGTGAGCTAGTCGTGGATGTTGCGCAATTCGTTTACTTAAAATATGTTTTGCAGACGTTCGCTGTAACGAGGAGGAATGGTTGAAACCACCGCAGAATATGAAACTGTTCAAATTGCAAATTGATGAGGACGTCTACGAGAAGAGCCAGGCCATCAAGTGCGAAGAAGGACCACTTCAAGCCGATCTGCAGCCTACGAGCAACTGGGTATGCATAATTACAAATTACGGCTCTTCTTTTTTAATGGGGGTTGCAAGTATGGCTAATTTTCCTTGCAAGTATCAAAAAATTACTGTATCTCGGAACTACACGAGAATTCTACAAGCAGTTTTTGCCGTCGATGGCCACCGAACAGTTTGGTCAACAAAAAATCGCTTTTTATATCATTGCGGATAAATATGAAAAATGTTTCAAAATTACCTAAAACTACAGTAAATCGCACACACTTTTGCGAATTGATACGTTTTCTTGAATACTTGCAAACCCACAATCACTGGACATAAACAACCACCGATCAATGGAAAACAGAAGCAGATACGGTAGTTAGTCTTTCAAGGAAGATCATCGCATAATGACTACACATTCCGACATTACGGTCTGTTACACGTTTGTTACGTGTTGCTTTCGCAAGATGGCATAACAAAAATGAAGAGAATATCATTAAAGACAACATTTTTATTCCACATATGTGAAATGCTATCAATAAGTCTTATAGTGGTTGCTATTATTTGTTTATGACTAAAAGTCTGCCAATTGAAACAAAAAATAAAACTATGACGAGAACAGACGTTTATACATTGTGATTCTGCAGCAAAGACCGTTTATACTCTCTAATTGTTAGCAACCACGGACAAAATATTGTTTAAAGCGGAAGGACGCGTGGTCCTAAGACTGCTGAGACTGAAACGTATTTTGCTGCAGAATTACACTCCCGGTCTGCATAATCGTCCTTTCCGGGTGCGACAGTGGAATTGTTAAAACGACGTGCTATAAGGCTTTAAAAGTAACGGATACTACACTGTTCTACAGCTACAGCCCGCGATTATGCTCACTATGGTAATGGCAACATTACCTCTACTTCACAATTAGATATGAATTACAAATGTTACCAGGGGAGAGGGAGCTCGAATCCATAACATATATTATTGTGTGCCATATTACAGTCATTTGTCATTGGAATCCGTGTCAACAGTCTGCAATTCACGCAATTCACAGACACGACACACGACACCACACGGCTCTCCTTTCAATCAGTGTTCACGCATTCAGCCTGAAACGACTAATTTAATCACAGTTTAAAAAAAATACAAAATAGTAAGCCCTAGTATCTTATAGGGACAATGGAAAAAAGAGCATATGCATATGCGATGTAAATATTGAGCGTTTTGAAAGCGAACTCCACGCTATCGTAAACAGGGACAACAACATCAGTGCGCATGTGCGCAAAAATGACACAGGTCGAGTGGTTAGTGATTTAGCCATTTAGCGGCTTAGGTGCTAAAACGAAGCGAACATCGTATAATTTATCAATAATACAAGATAACAAAACGTACCTGCATATTAGATCCATAGTAATCCAGTAACCTTGGTAACAGGTTAATTTTTCAGGGTCGTAGTACACCAGCTGACCCTGAAATGTGTAGGTATAAACGTGGGAATTAAATAAGGTACAGGATATACCCTCACAATAAAAGATGAATACTTCTGCGACAAACGCCCAAACATTTGGCAATCACTGGGTGAAGCACAACAATGTACATGCAAAAACATTAGAAGTGTAACATCGTTTGCTACGCAAATAGAAAGGATTCAATTGCACAATGAATACCCAGTCTTCATCCACTGAATAATTATACCCAGTGGAAATAAAATATGCCAAAACAGGTAATTAAATACGATACGTATACATGTACAGTGCATACCGCTTACACATAGGAGTTAATTTCGATTCATCTAGGGGAAGAATAAAAATATCATGGAACACTGTTACAAACCACATATAACAAAAGTTTTTAGGCAACCGTGTTCAAAGTTTGGCCATTTAACTGGCAAACCGATTTCCTTTTATTACAAGAGCTCAAGCTTCACCTGTTGTAAATTCGAAGGTTCGAGGCGAAGGTACATTATCAAAGACATACAAATAACTCAGACAATCGTTTAGGGTTTGGTCATCGACCGAGTCAAGATGCTCATGGACAACCACGGCCTCACTTGCAGAAATCTCCCCACGGTTCGTTTGTTCATACCTTGCTTTCATTACAACTAGTACAAAAACATCAAGGTGTTCATAGGAAATGAGGAACCATTTGGTGACGGTAGCCTGTTTTTCTATGGGTCAGCCCATTTGGCGACTACTTGGTGACTTTGTCGGGATTCATTCCTCAAAACCGTTGCCAACTGGTTACCAAATGGTTCTTTTTCGGTGAAACCTTATTGGATGGCCACCGACGGTTTCGGACCTGTGGTTTCGGCGATAAAAATTTAGAATGAAATGATGTTTAAACACCTAGAATCAATGAAATGTTCCCTTATGGGGCATATTTTTGAAGAAAAACAACGATGCCATTTACTCCTCCATTTTAGATCAGGTCGAATATGTTCGTATACCTGAGCACAGAGGACTCGTACCTGGAGTATAGGGATTGTGAAGTGAGTGACATTAAAATGGGAGATAACTGAGCCACACACACCTTGGGTTCTTCATTACCTGTAGTGCGCGCTACAGTACTATGCTACAGTACTAACCTCCTAACCTGCCGTGCAAATCCTGTAAAAGTAAGTAGAGGAAGTTAAACATAAACTCTGACTTACCTACTTTTGACGTCCAGGCGCAGGCTCTAGGTAGTCCTACTTGGTTTGAGTAGTCGTGCGGCAGCGGCACCGGCAATGCTCTCTACAGTATACAATAACTTACCGTACTCGTTATTTTCCAAACATTTGCTGAAAATGGTTGCTACAGTAGCCTTCTCAACTATAGCACAATAACCCAACGGACTTACTCCTTTACAATAAGTTTTGGACGGACTAATACCTTTGCAACAATTTCAATGCTTAAGAATGCACACTACAGTAGAAGTAATGCGCTAAAAATGCTCATTACAGTAGGCTGTAGATATAGCTACAACAACATACCGTACTTATTCCTCTACAACAATCAATGTACTGAACACCCAGATGTTCGCTACAGTAGAAGAATATCTTTAGCGGTAAATACAGTAATCTTTCGTGCTAATTCCTTACGTCACCTAATGCGATATGCATACACTAGATAATGAAGAAAGTGTTGTTTAGTATAGCCGACGAAAAAGCATTGCGCTAACAGGAAGATTCAAGTAATCAGTGAAGAGAAATGCCAAACAGATTGGTTCGCGCATCAAGGCGGCGTCATAAGTAGTTTTAAGGCGCCGCTAGGAGCAATTCTACAAGGATTTAACTGAGACTGAGTACTTTTCCAACCTGAAAAGTGAATTGAGTTGATCTGCTGGTAACGAATAAATTTGATTTAGTGGTCGATTGATTTTTGCGAGCCCTGCGGAGGTTGCGATGACATTGACCATATGACGGGGACTAACTACTCCTCGACGATCGCCTGGGCCCTGAAGGAGCGCGAAGATGGTATATGTGAAGATCGGTGGAACAGGGACAATTTCTTTTCCGTTAGTGATTACCGATCCTTCCTTTTCAAATAACACTAAACTTAAACGAAATCCTAATCCCGATCTGATGACGGCGTTGACATTTAAAGCAAGATATGATTACGCTTTAATTGGCCAAAATCCTATACTGCTGTTGAGTTGACATTTAACGTCCTTCTTTCGCCGATCCCGATGCTAACGGACAAACAATGTCGACTCGTAGAGCATGATATAAAAGTTGATGCTCAAAGAATCAGTGCTCAAGGCTCAAGACGCAATTTCAAAAACCGATGTGTCCGTTTACATAAATTGAATAATAGTTAAGGCGCGTTCGAGTTGGGACAAGCTTGAAGTATTCTGGAGAAGATAGGTTCAAGACGAAACATGTGCATGTGCATAATTTAGCATAAAGCTGAAAGCAGGATATTCAGCTATATTTGTACGTGGGCTCTCTTTCGGCATAATCTCTAAACATCTAAACGTTTCGTTTCCAACTTGAACCAGCTTTTTCCCAGAATTCTTCAAACGTTTCCCATCTTAAATGCGCCTTTAGAAGACAACTGCTTAGCTGAAACAATGCTGGTTTGCAGGCAATGACTTGGAATGAGAGCTGGTTCCACGAAATTCGTTACCCGTGCGACAACTGTTATGAAGACTTCTGTGAGAACCCGCTGGCCAAGTCCCTCAACGACAAACTGCTGTCGGCTCTGGATGGGGATCTGGACGCGAGAAGGAAGATCTGTTACCAGGGGAGGTAAGCGCGTATGCAATGAAACACGAAACTTGGAAATAAGGGCGGAAAACAAGCAGAAAGCAGTTAAACAGCCAGAGAGTTGAGGTACCAGAGTGGAGTGGAAAAGAGATCATATATGGATGTCTAATCATAGGGCTGATAGCTGATAGGGAGATCGATGAGATCTTAAAGCTAAGTACCGGACGGTTTTGAAACACATCAAGTAGAACAGCATTCTTGCGCAAACAACAATAAATTCCGACAAAAAATCGCGCTCAATTCGAGCAAATAGGCATAGATCCATACGAATTCAGTTGTCCAATGCGTTTCAAAACCCGGCCGGTATTTCGCTTTAAAAATGGTAGTGAGTGAAATTGACAATTTCAGTATATATGGAACCATGAATGGACTTTGTCTACAAGATCGGTTCGGGAATTTTTCTTACTGGGATGAGCAGATGCGGTGAGTCACTTCCTCGGCAATCAGCGATTATCTGAGGCCATATTCACCACTCGGATTCCCTCGGGTAAATGTTCGCTGGGGACAGAAAATAGTATTAATGTGAGACACGCAGACAAAAAAGACCCATGGAATTGAGTGGTGAATATGGCCTCTATGGGGTCTGGCCATATGCCAATATTTACCCGCATTTTGTTCTTTTCACCATGTTACACGCATCAAAATTATATCGGTGATTGTTTTCAAACTGACTACTCGGAACCTTGGGCTCGCAGCTGCCAAAAGCTTTGCTGGGCGGTGCGCGCCATGCGCGGAAATGCGTTACTGCGCTGCGCGGTAACTCACCCCATCATGTATTATTATCCGTTATCTATACAAAAGAGTAACCTATCCACTTGCGCTAGCAACTCACGGATAGCTACGCGTGCATTCAAATTACCCATCGTTCCTACCGCGCCGTGAGGCAATCGAAGCTCATAATGCAAGAAAAACTAGAAACTTTAGTGGCTTGATCCTGCAATCACACGATTTCCATCTACGTTTCAGACGTTTCATAAGAACGGAAAGACGCCTTCAGCCGTCTGGCCCATTATAAATCCAATGCGCACCCATCAGCGTACGGGGAAACTGAGGCTATTCCAACTTGTGAATATGTGAATGTGAAACACATCGTTTCACAGCCACTCATTTATCAAAAGGACCTATCAAAAAGCTAAACGGACCAACGCGGACCACATCCGCTTACGCACGGAAATATACACACTGGTTACAACTGTATTTTTTCATTTGATTTGCAGTGTCTTTGCTCACTATGCGTGGATCTCGGACACGTTCCACCTGGTATGGACAACTTCCTTGTTCGCTCTCCTCTACCTCTGGAGCAAGAGTAAGCACATTACACCGACCATTTGTTTGCTTCTTTCGGTTTCCACTGTATTAGCTCTACTTTAGCAGTGGGTAGCATGCTGAGCTGGTATAGTTAAGTCCGCGTCCGTATTTTGATCCCACTTTATTTACAGATTGCTGTAATCCGTGGAGGCGGGAGCAGAGGCGGGCAGAAGAGCCCGATCCCGTAATGGCCTACATAGTTCGTCGTTTGGGTGAGGGCAAGAACAGGAAGACGCGGAACCAACGAAGGAAGGAGAGAGCCGCTAAGAAGAATAAGAAGTGCCACAAGAAGACCAAGAAGACGAATAAGAAGGCAAACGATTGAAGAGTTATAAGTATTCAAACAATCTTAGAATACTCATAAATACATCTAAAGATGCTGTAATCGTCGTGTCGCCTCAATTTCTATGCTATCGTTACTCTCACCAGTTCGATGAGTAGTGGTGTTAAATAGATGACTATAATTAGTAGTTCCGGTGAATGTAGTCTGTCGTTTGAAGCATAAACCAGAAGTTCTTTGTAGACTCGAAAGGCCAAGAAAACTGGCAAGAAGATCGCGATTGATAAGGGCAGCAAGCTGGCGCTCCCCAATGGTCGCGTTGCCATCGCAAAGCGCGGTCCCCGTGGACGCGGTGGATTCGGTGGTCGAGGACGTGGACCGGGAAGGGGTGCAAGAAGAGTTTGCATTGGGGACACATGCATACGTGTTGTGCCCGCTGTAGCCCCAAATACGATTAGTCAACTTCCTCTCGTTCATCGCAAAGGCTTGGTGGGCGTGGGCCCTTAAAGTTTGTCTTTATGAGTCTCAATTGCCGTGCCCCAAGACCAATCCTAAGTCCTAAGTCCTAATGCATCGCCTAGGCCTAGCCCATATCTTACTCAATGTCCAAGAGGGACCGTAGTATCCAAGTGTCCATGGTCCGATGTGCGTTTGTTAAGAGGTCACCGTACCCTAAGAGTCCGGGGTCATCAAGCCCATCTGCCAATTGTCAAGGGCTTCCATGCCCGTTGACTTTATTCACTCTCATTCCCGGGGTCCATTGTATTCGTATTCTTGTGGGACCGTTGTGTCCGTTTGCATCTGCGGGGCCATCGCGGCCAGTTTTCAATCGTCAATTCTTGGGGCCGTTGTGCCCAACTGCCGTTTTCAGTTTGTTTGTATCCTAACAGGCCGTCGTGCCGAGTTCTTGTTGTTCAGAGATTCTAAGGGACACCGATCCCAAGTACAGTACGTGTAGACAGTATAGGGGCGCCGCCGTGCCCACGCTATTATTCCGTTTAGTTTAATTTTTTTCGTTAGTTTTTGCTTCCGCTAGTTCTAGTAGTTGATAGTTTTTTCCGTCAATTATGTTACGTCGCGCATATGAATAAAAGTCTTAGTTCAGCAGCATTTGTGTTCGTAAAGAATGTGGTCTCGAGGCACAGAAGTACAAGGTTGGTGCACTAAGCTAAGCGACTACGTTCTCTCTCGCTCAAGACAAGGAAGTCACTTTCACACAGTCCAGTCAGACAACCACAATAATTGGGACGCATATTAAGTAAATATACATAAAAAAATAATTAGCGAAATACCAGCCGATTTTTGAAACGCATCGTGGACAACTGCATTCTTATATATTTATGCGAAAAGGGGTCTAATTGGGGTCTACTTTTTATGCTAAATTATGCTCATTTGCATATGACGCATAAGAATTATGGTGTATTCGATGCGTTTGAAAAACCGGCCGGTATTTCGCTTTAAGTACACTTAAGTTAGTGGCATATTCAATTTAACTAGACAACTCATACATAGCAATATCATGCACATATACAACGTTGCATCAAGGTAAGCCGAGGAAAATACCAACAGCAATATACGGTAATTCACAAAATACGGTAAGTCGAATTAAAACATGATTTATTGGAAAATACCAACAGCAATATACGGTAATTCACAAAATACGGTAAGTCGAATTAAAACATGATTTATTGTAATGAAGTCAATACATCAAACAAACAATCAATATGTGCATACTGTGTGTGTGGAACCCTTGTGCCAATGCAACATAGTCTAAAGGTATTTAAACTATAAACAACCACAACCGACTTGGCTGCAACGACAACAAAAGAAACTCGGTAACCCACATACGTATACGTCAAGCAATTGTTTCATAGTCATATTCATTAAATAAACATTGGCCTCCTTACAGTTTATGGCCCAGGACCTGGCGCATTATTAATTATTACACATAACACAATAGGATGGTGGGGCATTCTATATACAAGCACAATATTGTAACATGTATGTGATAATACAATAGAAAAAGCCACGTCATAACAACCAACGAACCAACAACGCAATGTACAAAGGTTAAAAGATAAAACCGTCGATAGCACACGACGGTATGTCTATCGACGTCGCGCAAGAATCCTGAGTAACCACGGATGACAGGCAGAAGAAAGAGTCAAGGATCATCTGGCTGAAACATAAACATATATACGATATATTGAGCGCGGGCAATCATAACTTATATACCCTCCCCCAACTTACTATTAGCCAGCCAAGAAAGAGTAACCTACAAAATAACTACTAAAGAGTAAAGAACGATGAACAATCATAGTTTAACACCAAAACAGACACAACAAATATAAATCAAAACTAGAGTTGAATTGTACCTATAGTATTGTCCTTATCCTTTGTTAGCGCTTAGTTTGCGGTTTAACAAGTGCAAAACGGACACCTAAACTGTCCCGTCTTTGGCGTATTCTAAATATAGAAACAGTGAAACAGACACATTTCAATATATCCTCCTCTGATCAAAGAACACTCGGATAGCGAAAATTGATCAAAAAAGCTCGTACTCCGTTTGACATATAGTTCAGAAGAAACATTATGTTATAGACCCTCTCTATGTTAATAGAAGGTGAAGTCACGACGTGCCTGTTTTAAAGAACAAGGGCACAAGAAAAGTATTACTAGTATAGTATGTAGGAGATAAACAAAAACGAAGGTATCCAATCATTCCCTTACTTCTCAACAAAACAACGCACCACTTACTGTGCGCGGCAACGTTTCTATAGAGTACACAACTACGAAACATGCCGGTTTTAACATTAGGTACATAATAAATAAAAGTAGATTAAAAAGACTAACCTCTGTCCTATTCACACAACGAAAGGGCACTCATGTCCACGTGTAATCGAGTCCTCAAATCGTTCCTATCCGGCTTTGCTGATACTCGAAGGTGCGACGGTTGGGTGTTCTTAAATCAGTACATACTTACATACTTTGGGAAATTTGCATATGATACGCATTTCCTATGTACCCTATGGAAAGTGTGTGTCTGAAGCTTGCCGGGCGGACACACACTTTGCATAGGATACATAGGAAATGTGTAACCATATGCAAATTATCCAAAGCAGGTATAATACGGCTTTAAAAACAACAGCAAATGTACAAATAAACTCCTATACGCCTCCCTTCTCCTACCCTAGTGCTTCACATTTGTCCTTTTAACATGTCAAAAAACGCAAATGGGAACATAAAACAAGACAGGAATTTAAAGAAGAACTGAAGAACATACCGATTGATGGACCAGCGTAGAACGCTCTGCCTTTTCGGGAGCCACCTGCAATGCCCAGATTTATAAATATAAACGGAAACTCGGTCAAAGTGGTGAAAGGTTAAACCGCTCAACTGGCTCAACAAAGAAAAACTTTGCGGTGGAAAGTCCGGCACTGTGAATGTGAATATAATAGCAAAGTGGCGTAGTCGTAACCACCAACCCACTAGTCATTACATACATTACAAAGAAAGAACACTAATTTATTCTGAAGACTGAGTTATTGGGACATTAAAATCCATATCCACTTTCTTTCCCAAGCATGAATAGCGTCGAAAAGTAGTGCAAAAACAAACTACAGTATCAGTAATGTCAATAAGATTAATAAAAGGTCGGTGTAAATAGATTTACATTACATATCATAATATAATAAAATTTCAAACGAGTAAAAAACCAACCCGCTCCGTCTCGTTAGTCTCATCTTCGTCATCGCTCAGTGTGAGCCACTCGGGCACCGGGGGAATGGGAGTCAAATGGACGTGGCTCAAGTCCAGAGTATTCCGCAACGCCTCCTTGCCCGCGTCGAGATGGGCTCTGAAGCGGGTGACGATCTCCTCCAGCTCCCTCACTTGTTCTTGTTGCATCAGCTTGATTGTATCACGAGCCTGAATTAGACAGTCATTGGTCACTCGTCACTCCGAGTATACGTGCGTTGTGAAGCGCCGTGCCTTAGGGTTCCTGTTGGTTGACATTTGACATTAGTTGTCCATTATTACTCTGCATGCTCATTTTTGTTTAGTTATTTATTGTCTTCCAATAACCATATTATTATCCTACAATAATAGTGGATACTGTATAGGAATACGTATTCTGCGAATTAACTATGAAGAAACATTTTCTGGCGAGGGAAACCAAATTCACCTGCGAGACGTGAGTGCCCTATACTCTATACTCGAACATGACAATGACAAGACATCATGCACATAGATACTAACACGATCACAGGCGGATCAGGTCAAGATCCGTGACGTGAAAAAAAAACATAAAACCCGCTAGCCAAATGCCGAAACGCAACAAAAGTAAAAGGATAACAGAAAATACCTGAAGTGGGCGATATTCGTTGATCAAATGGTGCATGTTGATGAATATCGTCTGAAACAGTTTTGTACAATAAAAGATCAATGAAGCGTTGGGGAGACAGTCGAGATCCCTACTTTTGCAATCATAACAAATGTGATAAACAGACATGTTTTTTCATTGGAAGTTGGAAGTGGACGCTGTAAATGTAAGGGGAGCTAGGGCACGTTCATTTCACATGGGAAATGGTATTAACTATTCAGCCGATGATTTATGCACAGGAAGCCTTCCCATTCCGGGTTCCAACCAAACCCTCGCCTAATTGTTAAACCTTTTCTCTAACATTTAGCATGGGGACTGGCTCCCAGCCTTGAGCCTAGCCTGTTGCAGACGGCCCATGGACCACCGGATGCGCAACGTGAATATGAGCAAAAGGCAAAAAAGAAAAACGGAAATCGTGATAATCTTTACCTGTATATCCGTCAGTTTCTCCAATCTATCAGGGTGATCCGGGCACCGGATGAGAATCTCGAGTAGGTCGAGGAATGCGGCCACTACGCTTCTGAAAACGTTGTAGTTTTTAAAGAGGGACTTTCCGTATCCAACTCCATGTAAACATACACATTGCCAAACAATAGCTCCGTATCTCCGTAAGCGCAAGTAAGCACGCGGCGGAACAGTGGTGCGTGGGCGAAATTTTTGCGAAATCAAAAATCCAACAAGTGCTTATGGAACTCATAATACGGAATGCGACTATTACATAAAAACCTGTTGAGCTTCTTCATTTCACTTTTCCAATCGATCCGTCCGTGTGGATAAATTTGAGTTACTTTTTGAGAGGAAAGTGATCTGAAAGAAAAAAAAACAATTTAACCTAAACATTTTGGCGCAACGGCATCAGTCCATACTTCAATACATAAATTGGACGCACAGGTGCTTATTTCCAGTCTGTGTGAAATTGAATAGGGTAGCTGTAGCATCAACAAGAATTCGTAGAAAACTGCGGCAATTGGACGATTGGGCCAACAAGTTCATTCATATTTGTGTATATAGGATTTATACACCAATACACGCTGGCGGTGACGAAAGTTGTGAGTATCTGAGCAAGGATGTAGCTATCAGGATTAAAACTTTGGAAACTCAACAATCTAACTAGTATGCACATTCACAAACCTAATAATTTCATCCTCCAATTTATGTTCTTCTCCAAATACCACAAATTCGGTTTGAAATGGAGGCGGCGGAAGAACGGCGCCCTGAAAAATTTTGCCGCTGAAGCAAGCACTCACCGGACACGCACCTATTTTCACTCAACAATTCTGAATGTTAATAGCACCCGGTTACACACAGAGGGGCGGGTTGCCTCATGCGGCGCTTCTACCCGACTTACTACCGCACCGACCAGATCATAAGATGATAAGCACGTAATAAGCAAGATGTATTATTACCTATTACAAAAACAAACAAAAAAATTAACCTGGGCGACTCTGTCCGATGTGTAGTGTTTGGCGTATTCCGGAGGCGGAGGAAACGGGCTAACCACTTGCGCTCCGTTAGCGTTTAACGGTCCGCCAGACTGCATGATTTGACACTAAATCATGACAATGAAGGAAACGTACATAAAGAAAATAAAAAGGGCCAGGCCACCAGTTTTCCAAAAGCGTTTACACACACTAACTTAGTATTTCTCCGCAAGAAAAGAAGTGAAGTGAAAGTTAGGTCACTGTCAGAACGACATACATAAAAATACACCGAAAGAAGGAAGCTACTACACATGAAAGTGAAAAATGGCGAGAAAAATAAAGACAGTAAAGTCACCAAAAGGTTTTGACCGATGAAAAACTATTTGGTGCCTGGATACCCGACATTTCGCGACCACTGTTGACCAAAAGTGACAGTTTACAGACAAATTCGGTCACCACGAAGTCGCAAAGTGGTCACCAAATGGTTTTGTAAAAAAAAAAGGAACGGTGAGAAAATGGGCGGAGCGGAGGGAAGAGGGAAGGCTACCAGTACCTGCGCGTTCACTGCTATTATGGCACGCGCGCTAATGGACACAGTACTTTTTCATCGAAAATCCTCTACAGTACTTTTTCACGGGAAATTACAAAAAAAACAGGTCGCAAATCGCAAATTATTGATTCGTAGTCTCGTAGTCTCAAATTATTGACTAATTGACTCGCAAAGAAATTTTCATAAAATCAAATAATGGTGCACACTAACCAAAACTATGCAGCAGCAGATGGGATTCCTCATTGGCGACAAACGGGATGGGATCTTACGTCGAGAAGATGCATCGAAGCCTCATCGTCCAACGAAGTCAATGAAAGCAAAGAATAGCAGAACAACAACGGCAAAGTACTCTCGCTCTCTATCCTACTTCTAACTAAACCCAAAACATAATAACTAAATCTCAGATGGATCTCGACGGTCAACGTTCACCCTCAAACAATGCCAACACCTGAAGCTGCTCCAATGCCAATTCCCCGAGAAGACGCGGTTCTCGGAGTTGAGCAAGGGAGCACCCCAAGTCTCAACATATTTCTAAGCTCAAACAAATACAAAGTTCACCCTCAAACAATGCCAAAACCTGAAGCTGCTCCAATGCCAATTCCCCGAGAAGACGCGGTTCTCGGAGTTGAACAAGGGAGCACCCCAAGTCTCAACATATTTCTAAGCTCAACAAATACAAAAGTTCACCCCTCACTCAGTGTTGCAAACAAAAATTTTCATAAAATCAAATAATGGTGCACACTAACCAAATCTATGCAGCAGCAGATGGGATTCCTCATTGGCGACAAACGGGATGGGATCTTACGTCGAGAAGATGCATCGAAGCCTCATCGTCCAACGAAGTCAATGAAAGCAAAGAATAGCAGAACAACAACGGCAAAGTACTCTCGCTCTCTATCCTACTTCTAACTAAACCCAAAACATAATAACTAAATCTCAGATGGATCTCGACGGTCAACGTTCACCCTCAAACAATGCCAACACCTGAAGCTGCTCCAATGCCAATTCCCCGAGAAGACGCGGTTCTCGGAGTTGAACAAGGGAGCACCCCAAGTCTCAACATATTTCTAAGCTCAAACAAATACAAAGTTCACCCTCAAACAATGCCAAAACCTGAAGCTGCTCCAATGCCAATTCCCCGAGAAGACGCGGTTCTCGGAGTTGAACAAAGGGAGCACCCCAAGTCTCAACATATTTCTAAGCTCAAACAAATACAAAGTTCACCCTCAAACAATGCCAAAACCTGAAGCTGCTCCAATGCCAATTCCCCGAGAAGACGCGGTTCTCGGAGTTGAACAAGGGAGCACCCCAAGTCTCAACATATTTCTAAGCTCAAACAAATACAAAGTTCACCCTCAAACAATGCCAAAACCTGAAGCTGCTCCAATGCCAATTCCCCGAGAAGACGCGGTTCTCGGAGTTGAACAAGGGAGCACCCCAAGTCTCAACATATTTCTAAGCTCAGACAAATACAAAATTCACCCCTCACTCAGTGTTGCAAACAAATTTTCATAAAATCAAATAATGGTGCACACTAACCAAATCTATGCAGCAGCAGATGGGATTCCTCATTGGCGACAAACGGGATGGGATCTTACGTCGAGAAGATGCATCGAAGCCTCATCGTCCAACGAAGTCAATGAAAGCAAAGAATAGCAGAACAACAACGGCAAAGTACTCTCGCTCTCTATCCTACTTCTAACTAAACCCAAAACATAATAACTAAATCTCAGAT
Organism: Pelodera strongyloides; assembly: GCA_036852015.1. Taxonomy (NCBI): domain Eukaryota; kingdom Metazoa; phylum Nematoda; class Chromadorea; order Rhabditida; family Rhabditidae; genus Pelodera; species Pelodera strongyloides. Next base: position 5,256 of record JAANDG010000916.1, on the reverse strand, counting down.
GGATCTCGACGGTCAACGTTCACCCTCAAACAATGCCAAACACCTGAAGCTGCTCCAATGCCAATTCCCCGAGAAGACGCGGTTCTCGGAGTTGAACAAGGGAGCACCCCAAGTCTCAACATATTTCTAAGCTCAAACAAATACAAAGTTCACCCTCAAACAATGCCAAAACCTGAAGCTGCTCCAATGCCAATTCCCCGAGAAGACGCGGTTCTCGGAGTTGAACAAGGAGCACCCCAAGTCTCAACATATTTCTAAGCTCAAACAAATACAAAGTTCACCCTCAAACAATGCCAAAACCTGAAGCTGCTCCAATGCCAATTCCCCGAGAAAGACGCGGTTCTCGGAGTTGAACAAGGGAGCACCCCAAGTCTCAACATATTTCTAAGCTCAGACAAATACAAAATTCACCCCTCACTCAGTGTTGCAAACAAATTTTCATAAAATCAAATAATGGTGCACACTAACCAAATCTATGCAGCAGCAGATGGGATTCCTCATTGGCGACAAACGGGATGGGATCTTACGTCGAGAAGATGCATCGAAGCCTCATCGTCCAACGAAGTCAATGAAAGCAAAAAAAAGAATAGCAGAACAACAACGGCAAAGTACTCTCGCTCTCTATCCTACTTCTAATCTAAACCCAAAACATAATAACTAAATCTCAGATGGATCTCGACGGTCAACGTTCACCCTCAAACAATGCCAACACCTGAAGCTGCTCCAATGCCAATTCCCCGAGAAGACGCGGTTCTCGGAGTTGAACAAGGGAGCACCCCAAGTCTCAACATATTTCTAAGCTCAAACAAATACAAAGTTCACCCTCAAACAATGCCAAAACCTGAAGCTGCTCCAATGCCAATTCCCCGAGAAGACGCGGTTCTCGGAGTTGAACAAGGGAGCACCCCAAGTCTCAACATATTTCTAAGCTCAACAAAATACAAAGTTCACCCTCAAACAATGCCAAAACCTGAAGCTGCTCCAATGCCAATTCCCCGAGAAGACGCGGTTCTCGGAGTTGAACAAGGGAGCACCCCAAGTCTCAACATATTTCTAAGCTCAGACAAATACAAAGTTCACCCCTCACTCAGTGTTGCAAACAAATTTTCATAAAATCAAATAATGGTGCACACTAACCAAATCTATGCAGCAGCAGATGGGATTCCTCATTGGCGACAAACGGGATGGGATCTTACGTCGAGAAGATGCATCGAAGCCTCATCGTCCAACGAAGTCAATGAAAGCAAAGAATAGCAGAACAACAACGGCAAAGTACTCTCGCTCTCTATCCTACTTCTATCTAAACCCAAAACATAATAACTAAATCTCAGATGGATCTCGACGGTCAACGTTCACCCTCAAACAATGCCAAAACCTGAAGCTGCTCCAATGCCAATTCCCCGAGAAGACGCGGTTCTCGGAGTTGAACAAGGGAGCACCCCAAGTCTCAACATATTTCTAAGCTCAAACAAATACAAAGTTCACCCTCAAACAATGCCAAAACCTGAAGCTGCTCCAATGCCAATTCCCCGAGAAGACGCGGTTCTCGGAGTTGAACAAGGGAGCACCCCAAGTCTCAACATATTTCTAAGCTCAGACAAATACAAAATTCACCCTTCACTCAGTGTTGCAAACAAATTTTCATAAAATCAAATAATGGTGCACACTAACCAAATCTATGCAGCAGCAGATGGGATTCCTCATTGGCGACAAACGGGATGGGATCTTACGTCGAGAAGATGCATCGAAGCCTCATCGTCCAACGAAGTCAATGAAAGCAAAGAATAGCAGAACAACAACGGCAAAGTACTCTCGCTCTCTATCCTACTTCTAACTAAACCCAAAACATAATAACTAAATCTCAGATGGATCTCGACGGTCAACGTTCACCCTCAAACAATGCCAACACCTGAAGCTGCTCCAATGCCAATTCCCCGAGAAGACGCGGTTCTCGGAGTTGAACAAGGGAGCACCCCAAGTCAAAAAAAAAAAAAAAAAAAAAAAAAAAAAAAAAAAAAAAAAAAAAAAAAAAACCTGAAGCTGCTCCAATGCCAATTCCCCGAGAGACGCGGTTCTCGAGTGAACAAGGGAGCACCCCAAGTCTCAACATATTTCTAAGCTCAAACAAATACAAAGTTCACCCTCAAACAATGCCAAAACCTGAAGCTGCTCCAATGCCAATTCCCCGAGAAGACGCGGTTCTCGGAGTTGAACAAGGGAGCACCCCAAGTCTCAACATATTCTAAGCTCAAACAAAATACAAAGTTCACCCTCAAACAATGCCAAAACCTGAAGCTGCTCCAATGCCAATTCCCCGAGAAGACGCGGTTCTCGGAGTTGAACAAGGGAGCACCCCAAGTCTCAAACATATTTCTAAGCTCAGACAAATACAAAATTCACCCCTCACTCAGTGTTGCAAAACAAATTTTCATAAAATCAAATAATGGTGCACACTAACCAAATCTATGCAGCAGCAGATGGGATTCCTCATTGGCGACAAACGGGATGGGATCTTACGTCGAGAAGATGCATCGAAGCCTCATCGTCCAACGAAGTCAATGAAAGCAAAGAATAGCAGAACAACAACGGCAAAGTACTCTCGCTCTCTATCCTACTTCTAACTAAACCCAAAACATAATAACTAAATCTCAGATGGATCTCGACGGTCAACGTTCACCCTCAAACAATGCCAAAACCTGAAGCTGCTCCAATGCCAATTCCCCGAGAAGACGCGGTTCTCGGAGTTGAAACAAGGGAGCACCCCCAAGTCTCAACATATTTCTAAGCTCAAACAAATACAAAGTTCACCCTCAAACAATGCCAAAACCTGAAGCTGCTCCAATGCCAATTTCCCCGAGAAGACGCGGTTCTCGGAGTTGAACAAGGGAGCACCCCAAGTCTCAACATATTTCTAAGCTCAACAAATACAAAGTTCACCCTCAAACAATGCCAAAACCTGAAGCTGCTCCAATGCCAATTCCCCGAGAAGACGCGGTTCTCGGAGTTGAACAAGGGAGCACCCCAAGTCTCAACATATTTCTAAGCTCAGACAAATACAAAGTTCACCCCTCACTCAGTGTTGCAAACAAATTTTCATAAAATCAAATAATGGTGCACACTAACCAAATCTACACAGCAGCAGCAGATGGGATTCCTCATTGGCGACAAACGGGATGGGATCTTACGTCGAGAAGATGCATCGAAGCCTCATCGTCCAACGAAGTCAATGAAAGCAAAGAATAGCAGAACAACAACGGCAAAGTACTCTCGCTCTCTATCCTACTTCTAACTAAACCCAAAAACATAATAACTAAATCTCAGATGGATCTCGACGGTCAACGTTCACCCTCAAACAATGCCAAACCTGAAGCTGCTCCAATGCCAATTCCCCGAGAAGTTCTCGGAGTTGAACAAGGGAGCACCCCAAGTCTCAACATATTTCTAAGCTCAGACACATACAAAAGTTCACCCTCAAACAATGCCAAAACCTGAAGCTGCTCCAATGCCAATTCCCCGAGAAGACGCGGTTCTCGGAGTTGAACAAGGGAGCACCCCAAGTCTCAACATATTTCTAAGCTCAAACAAATACAAAGTTCACCCTCAAACAATGCCAAAACCTGAAGCTGCTCCAATGCCAATTCCCCGAGAAGACGCGGTTCTCGGAGTTGAACAAGGGAGCACCCCAAGTCTCAACATATTTCTAAGCTCAGACAAATACAAAATTCACCCCTCACTCAGTGTTGCAAACAAATTTTTCATAAAATCAAATAATGGTGCACACTAACCAAATCTATGCAGCAGCAGATGGGATTCCTCATTGGCGACAAACGGGATGGGATCTTACGTCGAGAAGATGCATCGAAGCCTCATCGTCCAACGAAGTCAATGAAAGCAAAGAATAGCAGAACAACAACGGCAAAGTACTCTCGCTCTCTATCCTACTTCTAACTAAACCCAAAACATAATAACTAAATCTCAGATGGATCTCGACGGTCAACGTTCACCCTCAAACAATGCCAAAACCTGAAGCTGCTCCAATGCCAATTCCCCGAGAAGACGCGGTTCTCGGAGTTGAACAAGGGAGCACCCCAAGTCTCAACATATTTCTAAGCTCAAACAAATACAAAGTTCACCCTCAAACAATGCCAAAACCTGAAGCTGCTCCAATGCCAATTCCCCGAGAAGACGCGGTTCTCGGAGTTGAACAAGGGAGCACCCAAGTCTCAACATATTTCTAAGCTCAAACAAATACAAAGTTCACCCTCAAACAATGCCAAAACCTGAAGCTGCTCCAATGCCAATTCCCCGAGAAGACGCGGTTCTCGGAGTTGAACAAGGGAGCACCCCAAGTCTCAACATATTTCTAAGCTCAGACAAATACAAAGTTCACCCTTCACTCAGTGTTGCAAACAAATTTTCATAAAATCAAATAATGGTGCACACTAACCAAATCTATGCAGCAGCAGATGGGATTCCTCATTGGCGACAAACGGGATGGGATCTTACGTCGAGAAGATGCATCGAAGCCTCATCGTCCAACGAAGTCAATGAAAGCAAAGAATAGCAGAACAACAACGGCAAAGTACTCTCGCTCTCTATCCTACTTCTAACTAAACCCAAAACATAATAACTAAATCTCAGATGGATCTCGACGGTCAACGTTCACCCTCAAACAATGCCCAACACCTGAAGCTGCTCCAATGCCAATTCCCCGAGAAGACGCGGTTCTCGGAGTTGAACAAGGGAGCACCCCAAGTCTCAACATATTTCTAAGCTCAAACAAATACAAAGTTCACCCTCAAACAATGCCAAAAACCTGAAGCTGCTCCAATGCCAATTCCCCGAGAAGACGCGGTTCTCGGAGTTGAACAAGGGAGCACCCCAAGTCTCAACATATTTCTAAGCTCAAACAAATACAAAGTTCACCCTCAAACAATGCCAAAACCTGAAGCTGCTCCAATGCCAATTCCCCGAGAAGACGCGGTCTCGGAGTTGAACAAGGGAGCACCCCAAGTCTCAACATATTCTAAGCTCAAGACAAATACAAAGTTCACCCTCACTCAGTGTTGCAAAAAAATTTTCATAAAATCAAATAATGGTGCACACTAACCAAATCTATGCAGCAGCAGATGGGATTCCTCATTGGCGACAAACGGGATGGGATCTTACGTCGAGAAGATGCATCGAAGCCTCATCGTCCAACGAAGTCAATGAAAGCAAAGAATAGCAGAACAACAACGGCAAAGTACTCTCGCT